>JXCR01136524.1:129907-155313 GCA_002079205.1 Phalaenopsis hybrid cultivar | reverse complement strand
TCTCTGACTTATTAATCACAGTGGAGAATAAAAATCAAATGATATTGATCTTTATATTCTCCAAATTAAATATTTTAAACAAATTGGGGTTTGTTTAAAATAATGATGTTTTGATTTTTAAAAATTATAAAATTATTTCCAAAGACTACTCTGGCCAGAGAGAACTCATATGAATATTTGTAGAATTTTCTAAGTCATATGCAATTTTTTATAATTATTTGAACAGAAAATGCTTAAGAATTTAGAAAATTAAGATCTCCATCCAGAGATTTTATATATCTTTGAAAAAATGCTCAAATTGTGCATCTAGACAGAGGTTATAACATATAAAAATTTTGGGTCAATGTGATATCTCAACATGAATGGAGAATTGAAAAACCCCTAACCCTAATTCATTTTTAAAAAATAATTTATGCATCAAATTAATGTGAAAATAATTCCACATGGTTCTCCTCTGTTCACTGAGCAAGTGGGTAGTTTTATTTTATTTTTATGAATTTTCTACACAAAGATATGGATTTTTGAAGTTTAAAAGCTATTTTCTGAATTTTTTAAATATCCTATTTATTTATTCAAACAGCGGGCTGACTGGATCTTCGGATCCGTCGAAAAGCCACGCGGCGCGCTCCTATTCGACACCGCCTTATGAGTTAGCTGCCACGCGTCGCGCTCTATCGCCCTGGATGATCATCCGGCTTGATCTCTATCGTCCATTCAATACACGTGGGGATGGACGACATCCGTTCATCGTCCCCGATAGCCTTGACCGAGAACCGTCCATTTTAAAAGCTTAATATCTCCCTCATTTCTCAATAGATTTTTAGTGATTTTTTTTTTAAAATGTTCGTCTTGAAGGGACTAACACATCCATATGGTAAACATGCTATGAAATCAAGTCATTGTAAATGTAGAACTCGCGAAGGTTCGAGAAAGGAAGTGAGTTATACCTTTGCTCTGAGAGGTGTAGCCTCAATCAGAGATTCTTCACACCTTTGCNCTTTTAGCTCCAAGGAAATCCAAATTTACGTTATATCATTCATCATGATCAATCAAAGGTTGCATGAATATAGAAATATTTATAACTTAATTCCCCAATGTAGAAATATTTATAACTTAATTCCCATTTTTCTTACGTGGTTTGCTAGTCCCATGACTAGGTGAATAAATTTGCTTCGATTAATAATTTGATATAGGGTTAGTCGTTTCATTCCTCTTGAATAATTACTGTAAACAACCATTCGATCCAACAACATAATATTAGAGACACCCTTTAAAAAATATTTTTTTTATTTTCTAAATGCATGACCCACATATATTTTAACAAACAACTATATGAATAATTTATAATAATAATAAAGCCCACAATTTCAATTTGATGATTCATTCTAAGCCAATTTATAAAGTGACTCATAATTAATTTCATGCTTATGTTTTACATCAAACTTAATCTCTTTTGAGTAGAAAGTTATAGGAGGATGCCATGCAAATTTAAATGATGATATATGAAAAGTGTCATAATATATCTTAGTTATTGCTCTAGGAAATAAAATAATTACTTTTTATACCATCACTAAGATAGTAGATGATGCTACTAATGAAAAAATATATATTTAAATTTATAGAATGAAAAAGCAAGGTCATTTGAGTGAGAGAGACTATTATACCCACCATTGTTCTAGGAAAACAATGGTGGGTAGGCATTTAAAAGTTTGAGAGAGATGGCAAATTTAAAACACTAGAGCTAGTATATATGTATGTGATGAAGGTCAGCCCCATTATTTCTTTAGGATGATAAATGTACTATTATTAATAATTATTCTAGAGAGGCATAAGTATACTATGTTAAAAGTAAAAATGATATGTTTACCACTTTTATGAAGTCAAAGCTAGTTGTGAAAAAATAGAAATAAGGGGAAAATTCAAACATTTAAGATGTAACACTAGTAAGGAGTCAAATTTTATAAAATCTTAATTGCTACCTCTCAAATGGCAAAAGAAGTAATTGAGAGGATGAATAAAATTTTCTATGTTTGTATTAGAAGCAAGGGATTTCATGCATTTTTTTAAGGGTTCATTAAATCAATGTAATAAATACAACATCATAATTGATTAATCAAGAATTGTTAATCACATTAAATTAGGTTTTTTTAAGAAATCTGAATTGGAAAAGAGAAATGCTTGTTATTTGTCTTATTTAAGAACTTTTAGTTGCCTATTATATGTTGATATTAATTTGATCATCAGAGATACATTTGATCCAAAATCTATGAACTACTAATGTACACTTAAAATGTGCCCGCACAAATCTCAAAGCAGATGGTGCCCCAGGAAGAAGTGCGACCAATGGACAGAGGAAATAGACGATCATTTGCAGATGAGCAACGATGAAGAAAATTCCCTATTCGAACAATAAACAGAAGATAACAAACGAAAGTCCCTCAGGACGGTCATTAGCATTCAAAATGATTGATGGGGAGCACATCTACAGGTCATGAATAGATCGAACCAAGACTTGCTAGAAAATTGATGACATTTATGAATCGAATGAGTCACGTGCTTTATTTTATGCAAAATTTCTTGTAAATTACGAGAAAGCCCGCTAAAAGGTTGAGGATTAAGATGGGCTTACATGTATTTTTGTCATATTAGGATATTGGCCTATAAATAGGATCCATATTATGAATAAAAGAAGCCTTTTTTTGCTCGTCTACTACTTCTCCATCACCTCTCTCTCTATCTCTCTTAATTACCTCCTAATAGAACATCTCATTCTTTGGGCATGTTCCCTGGATAAGTTTGTATTCAACAACTAGGTTATTTGTTATAGTGAAGATAAGTTGAATCGATTTTAATATAAATTCACTACGGGAATATTGTTGACTAGCATCAGAAGTAATTTCAACGCAAAAGTAGCGACCAACTTGCGTCCGTTTAGCGGCGCCCATGGTCCCGCTCCCAAAAAAATTGATGAAAGGAGTTGCGTCGAGTGGAGGACGAATCGGATGCTATAACATCGGATAAGCATCCACAAATGTCAATGGTAAAATTATTTACACAAAAACCCTAAGATAAGGCTACCAAGAAACTCAACTTCCACTTCATATTTCTTGTTGCCGGAACTCCTCTCCTTCTCCTTCAACTTTCTTTTGTTGCGATCGAGCTTTTCCAGCGATTCTGGCTCCGATTCACTACTTCAACCTCGTCCAAGGTGAGAAATCTTCTTGCACACATCCAAACTTTGGTTTAACATAAGTTTTCATATTTTTTTTTCCTTGTATAGATCACACATCCAAACTTTGGTTTAACATAAGTTTTCATATTTTTTTTCCTTGTATAGATGTTAAATCTGAAAATATATAAGCTTTGCTCGAGTTTGTTTCGTTATTTATTAGGTATGCAATATATATTGATGTCATGATTTCATATAAGTTTAGAGTGATATGTGCTTAAATATAAAACTTTGGTTTGAGATATGTAAATATATAAGCTTTTTATGCTAAGTATGTAAATGTGAAAATTTAGGTGTGAGATATGTAAATACGTAAGATTAGTGCTATGTATGTAAATATGTAAATATGAAAATTTAGGCGTGAGATATGTAAACACATAAGAAATTTGGTTACATAAGTTTAGTGCTATGTATGTAAATATGTGCTTTGTATGTTAATATGTAAATATGGAAATTTCAGTATGAGATATGTAAATAAATAAGAAATTTGTGCTATGTATCTAAATATAAAAATTTAGGTGTGAGATATGTAAATACATAAGAAATTAGTGCTATGTAAGTTTAGGGTTGAGTTAGGTTAGTGTTGATTTTTTTGGTTAAGGGTAAGATAATGGTGTGGTAATTTAATAGGTTAGTTAAAGGGTTAATTGGTTGATTCTCTAGATATGTGGGCTTTGGGTCTCTGGTATGATGTGCATGTGGCCTAAGGTTTCAGGTAAGATGTGTATATTATAGTCTAAAGTTTCATGTAGGTGTGAAATTGAGCTAAGATTTAAATTAAAAAATTGACACTCAGTCGAAAACAATGACGTTATGCTAATCTATAGAGTTGTATCTATGGTATAGATGGATATTCAAGGCATTATATCGTAAAACTATAACATATTTTATCCAAAAAGTAAAGGATAAACTGACGAGTTTTTGGCTTGTATTGAATATTTTGTGCATAGGGCACACAACTGCTCGTTTACCTTTCAGAAGGTAAGTTATGATGTCCCAGTGTGAAGCACAAAAATCAAGTGTTCTCGACACCGGAGGAATTAAAAGTTGAACCTATACCATTGGTGTTTTAAAATTGATTAATGGTATTAGACTTCACATGATGAATTTGGAACAGATGTCCAATGCGGTCATGCTCGAGCTTCATCAAGTTATGCCCCTCCAACTATTCATGATTCTGATATGTAACAGAAAATAATTAAATATGTCAGCAGGGTNATATTATAGTCTAAAGTTTCATGTAGGTGTGAAATTGAGCTAAGATTTAAATTAAAAAATTGACACTCAGTCAAAAACAATGACGTTATACTAATCTATAGAGTTGTATCTATGGTATAGATGAATATTCAAAGCATTATATCGTAAAACTATAACATATTTTATCCAAAAAGTAAAGGATAAACTGACGAGTTTTTGGCTTGTATTGAATATTTTGTGCATAGGGCACACAACTGCTCGTTTACCTTTCAGAAGGTAGGTCATGATGTCCCAGTGTGAAGCACAAAAATCAAGCGTTCTCGACACCTGAGGAATTAAAGTTGGACCTATACCGTTGGTGTTTTAAAATTGATTAATGGTATTAGACTTCACATGGTGAATTTGGAACAGATGTCCAATGCGGTCATGCTCGAGCTCATCAAGTTATGCCCCTCCAACTATTCATGATTCTGATATGTAACAGAAAATAATTAAAGATGTCAGCAGGGCTCAATTTTTTGGGAATGTGTCTGATGATGAAAAAAAACCAAACAGTGAAGCTCAACAATTTTATGTATTATTAAATGTTTCACAACAACTACTGTGACAAGGAAGCACTTCGCACATAGAGTTAATGAACGCCCTGAGAATGCTGAGTATCCAATCTGATTTCGGCATGCCCAAAGAATGTTTTAAGCCGATACCAACAACATTATTAAAGCAGACAAACCCTGTGGATAGTTTAATTAAAAAAGATTTGTACAGAACTAAAATGTTAGTGGTGAAGTTGTGGCTACTATTTGAAAAGATATAATACGACGTCAATAGNTGAGTATCCAATCTGATTTCGGCATGCCCAAAGAATGTTTTAAGCCGATACCAACAACATTATTAAAGCAGATAAACCCTGTGGATAGTTTAATTACAAAAGATTTGTACAGAACTAAAATGTTAGTGGTGAAGTTGGGGATACTATTTGTATATGTTATATACAAAGAAGATGAACATGAAAGAAATGCAGATTTTGCAATGTTGATAGATTCAAACCAAGGGAGAGAAAAAGTAAAAATCAAAATAATATTCTTTACAAACGTCTCTTTTATTTTCCTCTCATTCCACAACTTCAACGCCTGTTTACTTCAATGCACATAGCTCCCTGCATGACATGTCATAAAACCAGATATGTTAGCGCTAACACAATGACTCATCCCCTAGCTGGTGAAGTTTGGAAACACTTTGATCATAGTTATCCTAGTTATCCTAGTTTTGCAGCAGAACCAGACAACTTTACGCTTGACTGACGTGCAGAAGGGTTCACACCTTGTAGTCATGTCGCAACGCTCTAATCATGTTAGGCAGTTATTATCATGTCATAAAATTTGTTCCCTAATATAAGTATGACTCTGTTGTTCTTATTTCTAACGTTGATCAAACTAGATTCACATAGCCCAAAGGGTAAAACTAATGTGTAATTACAACCTCTTATAGATGAACTACATAATTATAGAAAACTANGGAGAGAAAAAGTAAAAATCAAAATAATATTCTTTACAAACGTCTCTTTTATTTTCCTCTCATTCCACAACTCCAACGCCTGTTTACTTCAATGCACATAGCTCTATGCATGACATGTCATAAAACCAGATCTGTTAGCGCTAACACAATGACTCATCCCCTAGCTGGTGAAGTTTGGAAACACTTTGATCATAGTTATCCTAGTTTTGCAGCAGAACCAGACAACTTTACGCTTGCCTGACGTGCAGATGGGTTCACACCTTGTAGTCATGTCGCAACGCTCTAATCATGTTAGGCAGTTATTATCATGTCATAAAATTTGTTCCCTAATATAAGTATGACTCTGTTGTTCTTATTTCTAACGTTGATCAAACTAGATTCACATAGCCCAAAGGGTAAAATTAATGTGTAATTACAACCTCTTATAGATGATTTACATAATTATAGAAAACTGGCATATTGACTTATGTAAGAAAACAACAGTTGAATAAAAATGACTTTTACACTTATATAGCTCAAAACATGATTCTCCTTAACTTGCTCGTATTTCTATGATCTCACTTTCCCTTTCACATGTGATCATCTCACCTAAGAGCTAAATCTTCAAAATCCACATTTTTATCATTTTTTTCTCTAAATTCACCAATTTTTTTCCCAAGTAGCGTATGCTCTGAAATCTGCACAACATAATAAAAATACAATTTTTAAGCATAATATTATGATAAAAAAGAGAATTAATATAGAATTAAATACAAGAAAATATGTAAATTTAACTCATATCATCAAGCTATTAGGACACTAAATCTACCTAATCATGAGTAGTCAACCCAGCCCGACCAGAAATCTTGTCATGTCAGCAACCCATGCGCTGTGTCATCCAAGGAAACCTCGGTAACCTAAGCTCAAAGGAAAAAGACATCTAAGCTCTATGACCCTTTCTAGGTAGAAGTGGGACTTATACCCGTCAAGCAAATAATGGGCAAAACACTGGAAAGAAAAGAAATTTGAAGAACTGCTAAAAAACTAGAATGCTCTCATAAAATACTAATAGGTCGTCTAAGTCGGTGAATAATCTATTACCTAAACATGCTAGACAACCACCTAATTAAAAATATGTATGCTTGGTCAGTCGAGTTGAAGAAGCACAGATGCTTCTCCTTAGGATTTGCAGAATGAAGCATTTATCTATCAAATCTTAATGTAGAGGCCCTATAAAAGATAACTTGGGATATATCCATGCAATGCAACCCATTTTAAATGTAGCTCAAAGNATTACCTAAACATGCTAGACAACCACCTAATTAAAAATATGTATGCTTGGTCAGTCGAGTTGAAGAAGCACAAATGCTTCTCCTTAAGATTTGCAGAATGAAGCATTTATCTATCAAATCTTAATATAGAGGCCCTAAAAAAGATAACTTGGGATATATCCATGCAATGCAACCCATTTTAAATGTAGCTCAAAACCATGCAAAAAAGTAAAACAAGTTTTGAAAATTTTGATATATTTTAATTGTAATTTTTATTATATCTCAATCTTTATTGTTAGGCGTTTTATATAAAATTTATATTTTAGAATTCTTAAAGAGCCAAAATTATATTGTTGCATGATTCCCATACAAACCATAAGCCATCAAGAAACAAAAAGTTGGCATGTGACTGAAAAGTAAAGAAAGCCATGAATAAAATAATAAGAATAGGCCAGCGTCGCAGGGTTGGCAGCATATCCCGAGAAATTGAAAAATGTGGTTAGGCTCCGCAAATATATACCTAGTCCTAGTTTTACAAATCAATATGAATTCAAAATTAAAGTGTGGGACACGATTACACTACTTCTGGTCCTCATCACATGATTCCACACATGAAACACATTAGTACATGTGTTCATGCCTTATTTTTGATACAGACTCAAGCCTAACGACTCTAAAAAGTATATATAAAAGTTCGAAATAGAAAGCTCAACCTACAAATTAGGAGTTAGCACATATTATATATTGCAATGTGAAATATGTCATGTATGGTGGAAAGAGAGCTAACAGTGCCTGTAGAAAATGCATTAGCTTAAATCATTAATGCTTCTCTCTGTTAAACATGGCACCCTACAAGAATATAGCCCCTAAATATAATAATGCACATTCATCACACCCAGTAAACACACAAAGCATCAAGAAAAATGTCTGGCTAAGACACATTAAAGAATAATATTCAGGACATGAAAAAAAACTGACGACACACTAGCCCTACTCTATTAGGCATCCACAATAAGATGTCATATCCCAAGCACCTAAATGTGCGCAAAAGTGTGTGGCTAAGGCTGGGCTTATGTTCTTGACAGAGTGCCAACCCCAACACCATTCTGAGAATCTAAGAATTATAATGGATGCACAAAATGTAATAGTATCAAGATCTATAAAAAGGATAACTTGACATATGATCTAAGTTAAAATGAATTATTTTTAAAATAAAACTGAAAATATGATGCGTATCGATAATAAAACATAATTTTTTATATCTTTTTGAAAATAGATCCTAGCAAAGAAAAGCTTAAGTGACATTCGTTGGACTTCTAGGAACCTTTGTAAAAATATACATGTGTTCATCACGAAGCAATAACTCACATGGCTTGTTAAGATATTCTCACAAGCAATACTCATTAAAGCAATGTAACCAACATCGGGTCGCTCATCTAAGAGCGTCGATTCATTATGATGGTGTTGACTCTCCTACAACAACATGAGAGAAAGATGCAACATGAATGCCAATCATGCACATAATAACTGCTCATAATATGTATAAGCGATCACAACATGCATGAAAAGATGTCTTAAATATAAACATTATGCCATATGAGGCATTCATATCAAGACATAATGAGATATATGTGAGTTGCTTGCTATGTGTTGCCAAACAACAATGTGATTATTGTAATCCCTATCGTATAAGTCAAGAGCTAAGGTTTAGAGAGAACGCTCAAGGATCGTGAGGGATCACAAACAAAGGCTCCTAACCTAGTAGATCCCTCTAATACCAACCTGAGGGTGCATTTGGGGTAGTGGTTTTATGCCACACTACATTTTTTTTTTTGGTAAAATTTTGTTTTACTTGTGCTCTCAAAACTCTAAAATTGAAAGCTACATTTTCCCACTAGATCGGGCTACCTACAGTGGATGCTAAACATCTTTGGTCTGACTTTCAAAATAAAGCTTTTTTTGTAATAACGCCTACAGCTTTCTAAATAACAGCAACTTCATAATTGCTTCTTCAAACAACCGCGGCTGCCACAAACAAACACTAAATCANAAACAAAAAGTTGGCATGTGACTGAAAAGTAAAGAAAGCCATGAATAAAATAATAAGAATAGGCCAGCGTCGAAGGGTTGGCAGCATATCCCGAGAAATTGAAAAATGTGGTTAGGCTCCGCATATATATACCTAGTCCTAGTTTTACAAATCAATATGAATTCAAAATTAAAGTGTGGGACACGATTACACTACTTCTGGTCCTCATCACATGATTCCACACATGAAACGCATTAGTACATGTGTTCATGCCTTATTTTTGATACAGACTCAAGCCTAACGACTCTAAAAGTATATATAAAAGTTTGAAATAGAAAGCTCAACCTACAAAATAGGAGTTAGCACATATTATATCTTGCAATGTGAAATATGTCATGTATGGTGGAAAGAGAGCTAACAGTGCCTGTAGAAAATGCATTAGCTTAAATCATTAATGCTTCTCTCTGTTAAACATGGCACCCTACAAGAATATAGCCCCTAAATATAATAATGCACATTCATCACACCCAGTAAACACACAAAGCATCAAGAAAAATGTCTGGCTAGACACATTAAAGAATAATATTCAGGACATGAAAAAAAACTGACGACACACTAGCCCTATTCTGTTAAGCATCCACAATAAGATGTCATATCCCAAGCACCTAAATGTGTGCAAAAGTGTGTGGCTAAGGCTGGGCTTATGTTCTTGACAGAGTGCCAACCCCAACACCATTCTGAGAATCTAAGAATTATAATGGATGCACAAAATGTAATAGTATCAAGATCCATAAAAAGGATAACTTGACATATGATCTAAGTTAAAATGAACTAGTTTTAAAATAAAACTGAAAACATGATGTGTATCGATAATAAAACATAATTTTTTATATCTTTTTGAAAATAGATCCTAGCAAAGAAAAGCTTAAGTGACATTCGTTGGACTTCTAGGAACCTTTGTAAAAATATACATGTGTTCATCACGAAGCAATAACTCACATGGCTTGTTAAGATATTCTCACAAGCAATACTCATTAAAGCAATGTAACCAACATCGGGTCGCTCATGTAAGAGCGTCGATTCATTATGATGGTGCTGACTCTCCTACAACAACATGAAAGAAAGATGCAACATGAATGCCAATCATGCACATAATAACTGCTCATAATATGTATAAGCGATCACAACATGCATGAAAAGATGTCTTAAATATAAACATTATGCCATATGAGGCATTCATATCAAGACATAATGAGATATATGTGAGTTGCTTGCTATGTGTTGCCAAACAACAATGCGATTATTGTAATCCCTATCGTATAAGTCAAGAGTTATGGTTTAGAGTAAGGGATCACAAACAAAGGCTCCTAACCTAGTGGATCCCTCTAATACCAACCTGAGGGTGCATTTGGGGTAGTGGTTTTATGCCACACTACATTTTTTTTTTGGTAAAATTTTGTTTTACTTGTGCTCTCAAAACTCTAAAATCGAAAGCTACATTTTTCCACTAGATCGGGCTACCTACAGTGGATGCTAAACATCTTTGGTCTGACTTTCAAAATAAAGCTTTTTTTGTAATAACGCCTACAGCTTTCTGAATAAATGCAACTTAATAACTGCTTCTTCAAACAACCGCGGCTGCCATAAACAAACACTAAATCTTATAACTCTAACAAAAACCCTAACTATCTTGCTAGAAAGAAAGAACAAAGGGTTTTGAGAGAATTTCACTTTTGACGTCGTGTTCACTTCTCTCATCCTTAGCCTCCTCACAGGGAAGATGGAGTCCAACTTTCTCTAACCTCAATAAAATGTACATGCCTGAATTCTACCACTACCTCACAAGTGGAGAGAAGTTTGGTTCGAGTTTTCCTAGTTTACTGGTGGCAAGAAGTGGGGTAAGCCATGGGCTTCAGTACAATGAGGTGTCACGACAGAGAAGGACCAAGCGAGTGTCTCGAGAAAGAGAGATATGAGGCCCAGATTGTCGGTGGACAGCATGAGAGGAGTCGTGGGATTCAGCAAAGAGGAAAAACGACCGGGAAGGTCAAAGGCCTGTGTTAAAATAGGAAGCTTTGCATGAGGGAGAGGAAGCTCGGTCATTGGCATGAGGGTTACCAGTAAAGGATGCAAAATCGGCATGAGGGTTTTGAATCAAGAAGTTGCGGAGCATCGCTTCAGGTTGTCTGGTCGAAAGAGGAGGTAGACAATGTAGATGGACGGTTTGGAGGGCATGCATGAAAGAGGAGGCTGTGCGGCTCGGGTCGCTAGCAACGAGTGATCCGGCGGGCTGGGTGCTCATCCGCGTTGGGGGGTATCAGGCTAGGATGTGGTGTAAGGGCCTACACAATCATTCCTGTAGAATGTGGGAAAGAGGGATTTTATCCTNGGGTAAGCCATGGGCTTCAGTACAATGAGGTGTCACGACAGAGAAGGACCAAGCGAGTGTCTCGAGAAAGAGGGATATGAGGCCCAGATTGTCGGTGGACAGCATAAGAGGAGTCTTGGGATTCAACAAAGAGGAAAAACGACCGGCAAGGTCAAAGGCCTTTGTTAAAATAGGGAGCTTTGCATGAGGGAGAGGAAGCTCGGTCATTGGCATGAGGGTTATCAGTAAAGGATGCAAAATCGGCATGAGGGTTTTGAATCAAGAAGTTGCGGAGCATCACTTCAGGTTGTCTGGTCGAAAGAGGAGGTAGACAATGTAGATCGACGATTTGGAGGGCATGCATGAAAGAGGAGGTTGTGCGGCTCGGGTCGTTAGCAACGAGTGATCCGGCAGGCTGGGTGCTCATCAGCGTTGGGGGTATCAGGCTAGGATGTGGTGTAAGGACCTACACAATCATTCCAGTAGAATGTGGGAAAGAGGGATTTTATCCTCTCTCTCTCTCTCTCTCTTTAAATTTTTTAAGTTTGTCTCAATTTATGCACTACGGCCTCATGCATAAAAACTCCAGCAATGTGGGTGACCTCCCTAGATAGATTTAATATCTTAGATGCACTCCTGTAGTCTATTTTGTGATCGAAGTTCATTTGAAAAACTTCAATGTTGATCGAGACAATTTGAGTCTGATTGCATGAGACGTGATTTTCGTCAATATTTCGAGTCACGAAACCATATGTTTTGAAAAATTCAGTCTCCTGACACAAAAAATTGCCAGACACGAATGACATAAAAAATNGATTTAATATCTTAGATGCACTCCTGTAGTCTATTTTGTGATCGAAGTTCATTTGAAAAACTTCAATGTTGAGCGAGACAATTTGAGTCCGATTGCATGAGACGTGATTTTCGTCAATATTTCGAGTCACGAAACCATCTGTTTTGAAAAATTCAGTCTCCTGACACAAAAAATTGCCAGACACGAATGACATAAAAAAAGTCATCAACATGGAATGATAATAACCTATGCAAAGTATCAACATTGAGGCGGCGGAACCGTGTGCATATGCAAAGTCTCATGTATGAATAAATAAGGGAGAAGAGTTGTTGCCTATGTTCGAGTGCGTGAAGAACGTAGAAATCAGGGTTAGGGACGAAATGAAATTAAAGTTGTATGAGCAAATTACACATTTAACAGGCCGAGCCAGTGAGGGTTATTACCTATGTCTTTTTTTCTGAGATTTCAAACAAATTATCTGAATGGAGGTGGGATGGTATTAGTATTACTTAAAGTAAATTGTACTCTTTAATTGCTTAAGCCTAATTATCGCATCTATAACCAAGAAATGCTTGTTTTGCCTCTTTTCTTTTCCTTAATTTGAAATTATAAATCATAAAGTTGATTCCTATTATTGCAAGCACCTGGGAAATTTACAATCTTCTCCTGAAGCACACTTATCTTATCTTTTAAAATTTTCATTGGCTCATAGGAACATGTAAAAATGATTGACCATAAAGTAGTACATTTTGTAGTGCCTCCCAACTCTAACGGCTAATAAGAAAATGAATCAAATATTCCTTCTTGTTAATGTCTGTTATTGCTCTTGGCCTTAATTAGTATAGTGACCGCCATGTCTTCGTGGTTGAAGTCTAGATTGTGAAATATCTTAATTTGATTTTTTTTTATTTCTAAAAATCTATTTTTATTATTTATAAAAGTTTAAATTCATCCTCAATTTCTTATAATATTTCGTATTTTTATAACTAATCAATTTTATCAGAAGTGAAAGAAATATATTTAGTTTTTTTTTAATGATATTTATTTTTCCTAAAATTAATAAAAGATATTAAATAAATCATAATTTTTCCTATGTTTTTTAGTCATTCATCTCATTCTAAATAGTATTTGNATGTCATCAACATGGAATGATAATAACCTATGCAAAGTATCAACATTGAGGCGGCGGAACCGTGTGCATATGGAAAGTTTCATGTATGAATAAATAAGGGAGAAAAGTTGTTGCCTATGTTCGAGTGCGTGAAGAGCGCAGAAATCAGGGTTAGGGACGAAATAAAATTAAAGTTGTATGAGCAAATTACACATAACAGGCCGAGCCAGTGAGGGTTATTACCTGTCTTTTTTTCTGAGATTTCAAACAGTTTATCTGAATGGAGGTGGGATGGTATTAGTATTACTTAAAGTAAATTGTACTCTTTAATTGCTTAAGCCTAATTATCGTATCTATAACCAAGAAATGCTTGTTTTGCCTCTTTTATTTTCCTTAATTGAAAATATAAATCATAAAGTTGATTCCTATTGTTGCAAGCACCTGGGAAATTTACAATCTTCTCCTGAAGCACACTTATCTTTTAAAATTTTCATTGGCTCATAGGAACATGTAAAAATGATTGAACATAAAGTAGTACATTTTGTAGTGCCTCCCAACTCTAACGACTGCTAATAAGAAAATGAATCAAATATTCCTTCTTGTTAATATCTGTTATTGCTCTTGGCGNGCTCTTGGCCTTAATTAGTATAGTGACCGCCATGTCTTCGTGGTTGAAGTCTAGATTGTGAAATATCTTAATTTGATTTTTTTTTTAATTTCTAAAAATCTATTTTTATTATTTATAAAAGTTTAAATTCATCCTCAATTTCTTATAATATTTCGTATTTTTATAACTAATCAATTTTATCAGAAGTGAAAGAAATATATTTATTTTTTCCTAAAATTAATAAAAGATATTAAATAAATCATAATTTTTCCTATTTTTTTAGTCATTCATCTCATTCTAAATAGTATTTATAAAATCAGATCTGATTGCCAAAATGACGTGTCAGCCGCGGTTCTCACCTACCAATCACTACTAGAAGCCGTCTGTCCGAAGGCAAGCGGCCCACGACAGATTGCCATTAAGTAGCTTCCTGGCAGCTTCGCGGAAAAAGACGACCGAGTCGACAACTTGCTTAACGAGCAAGGCAGGCACCATCTGGCGCAGAATAACGCTGCCCCTCATCTCTGACTAAGTACTTAATTATTTTCTTGTCATTATTAACAATAAACTTTTGTCATTATTGCCAATAAACATGTCGGCATCTATTCACACACACACACACACACACAAAATCTCCTAACTACCTTATAAAAAAAAGTAACATTGTAATTAAATTAATAATTTAAACTACATCCTTAGCATGAGAACTGAGTTGTGGCATGGATCAACAATTGGTCTTGAATATAATATCAGTATTTTACAACAATTACTTGAATGGTTATCATCGAAAATTCAAGTTATTTTTCTTTTTTATTTTAAGTTGATGTGCGTCAAAAGATTCATGATAATAGGATAATAATTTAGTGTTTTGGCATTGTACGAAAATTCAACACACATAAAGATAAAAAAGAAACAAGAGAAAACATCTTAGTTTTTATGTAGAAAACTCGGGAAAAACTATAGTCGATTGTTAGTACATAGGTCAGCATCTCTCTTGAATTAGAGAATATAGAATTAAATTGTTGTTGTATAACTATAGTTTAACAATAATAGTTGCAACGAATCACAAAGATCATAATTGATTGTTATGAAGATAGTAGCTTGCAATTAATGTTCAAGATGATGGTTGTGACATCCCTATTTGCAGAGGACGTAATTGAAATATGTGATAGTAGTTGATCATGTAGATCATAAATGATTAGTTCAAAAGCGTTGGTTCACCGCATATGTCGTGATAAAGAGTTGCATGAGTTGTGAGCCGCATAAGTGGTAGTTGATCACTGATTGTGGGGTTTTTGTGTATGCGCTGTAAATATCTTTCAATACTACAAGACACACGACATCACAAATAGGAATATGCACATCAATCACAATTAAAATTATTTCAGTATAAATAGTTTTATATTTTAAAATCTTTAAGCTATCAAACCTAATAATTATGCAAGTAATAAAGGGCTCTAATGGAGTCTTGAGTATCGGTCCCATAGGGAGATAAAAGCTTTCATGTTTATATTGTAAAACAAAATATTAAAACTATAAAAACTTATTTAAGAAAAACATATCTAAAGTAAATTTAATCCATGATAAATGAAAAACAGTTAAAAGAACTAAGTTAACTAAGTTATTTTCTAAATTTCAAAGTTAAACTTACTAAGACTAAACAAAATTTTTTAATGAAGAGTTCAAATTTAAGAGAACATAATTCCCCTTTACAATGAATTTATAGTTTGTCAAATAACTAAAATCATTTAAATTTATATATATAATTGTATTGTGCCAAATAGAACCCAATCATAGTATTTACCCGCTGAGAGTGCATAAAGAACATTGATTAATCTAGAGTTTGGTTTCTAAATTCATGGTTAGGTTGAGAGGATACTGACTCTTACTCCAAAGCTCCTACTTCTCCCTCCCCTGAGGGCTAACAATCTTGTTTAGTTTCCAAGCAACTGAACCAAATTGGGGATTTTAGTCTATCGCCATAAAATCTCCAATTATGTTTCTATCAAAATATATTTCCTTATTTATTTGCACTCAATCACATGGACTACATTATCACCCATGAAATTGAATGTGACCCTTATCTTGTTGTAGAAAACATAGCTTTTTCGGATCTTATGTTTCTCAACAAATTTTAACATTTCAATTGGTTAGATCAAAAAGTAAATGAAGATTAGAGTTCAAATCATTAGAATTTATTGACATTTAAAATGTTGAATAATAATATTAATTATTCACAAAACCATATCTCATTGTAATGAGAAGGATAAAAAAGACTACTCAGAATTCATGAGAATGATACGACAAAACATGAAATTTATATATAAAAACAAGTTTGCAAAACAAAGAAAGGAATGAATACAACTTACCTCACACTCCTCCTTAAGAAAATCTCTTTAAGTTCACTTTAAGCACTTTCTCTCTTTACAATCACACTCAATTCTCTCTTAGAAATGCAATAAAGAAGAAATCTCTCATCTTCCCTCTCCTCTTACAACTCTAAAAGAAAATCCTCTCCAAAACCTAACTTTCTCTCCAATACTTCTTACGCCACCCCCTTCACAGCACCTCATGCCACAACACTTCCTTAGACTTCTCTATATGGGTGTCAACCTCTTCTTCAAATGAATTCACAATTCCCTTTTTTTTCCCAAGAGGCACACCTCTTCACATAAATAGACAAATCCCTTCATCCAAGAGATNACTCTTCCTTAGACTTCTCTATATGGGTGTCAACCTCTTCTTCAAATGAATTCACAATTCCCTTCTTTTTCCGAAGAGGCGCACCTCTTCACATAAATAGACAAATCCCTTCATCCAAGAGACATATCTCATCATTTAAGAGCCTTTTTAAAGTGTATGGATGCATTGAATCACTCCATGGGGCGTTTGAATTACTTAAGGCCTTCTAGAGTTGCTAAAAAATAGTCAATAACTGCCACAATTCATCATAATTCGTCTCTGACACCTCTGGTGCCAGTTTACTGGAGTTTTTCATTGTTCTCTAGTTTATGGCGCCTTTGGCACCGGTTATGGTGCCTCTTCTCTAAAAAAAAGCGTCTCTGGTGCTAGTTTTCTTAAAAATTGTATTTTCACTCCAAATTTCCTCATTTTTGCTTATTTTTTCTTCTTTTTGCTCATTTTTGCTCCAAATGCCTAAAATCAATTTACCTGCAACAAAACATGAAAATACCCTCTTTAAGATGCAATATCACCAAATTTGAGCATAAATTGTATACATAAAATTGCACATTTTTTTGGTGTATCAAAATCCCTCAAACTTAAATGTTACTTGTCCTCAAGTGACTCTTTCACTACATAAAAATATGATTTATGGTAGAGATTAACTTATGAACTTCTATAACTTGGTTTAATAAATATAATAGTATAACTTAAGAAAAATTTTTAATAACTTGAGTTAAAATTAAAAGTATAAGAACACCTAGTAGTCAAGTCTAAGATTTTTGAGTCTTTATTCATTTCAAGAAGAAATATAATTTGTCATATCAAAGATACTTAGAATATCCATATGAAAAAGAATTTCATGAAAACTTTATTAGTAAGGATGTTAATATTCCAATACAAATTTAGAAAATATAAAAAAGGCTTTTTCCTCATGTTGATTTAAGTGAAGCCAATTTTTTATTAGGCATCTCCTCAAGCTTCTCCTCACATATTTTTCTTTCCTTTTTCCTTTTTCTTTTCTTTTTCTTTTATTTTTCTTTAGAATCATTTTTAATATTTTCTTTTCTTTTCTTTTTCATTTCTCAAGATTGGGGTGTAAGTCGAGATGGGTCGTATTTTTCCCCGGAGATATGGTTGCAACCATACTCAAGTATGTTTTTTAACAACTTGCTAATTGCTACTTTTAAATTGGTCATCCCTTTATGAGGATATTTTTCACACGGGCCTGTAAAACAACCCATGTATCAAATCATAAAGATATTAGCTCCTTAACTGAGTTAAGCAAGAACTTTAGTATAAAGGGATGATCTAAGGAAGTGCTCTTTACATTGAAAGTTGCTCAATATTCTCAAAATAATTCTCATAGACTTGATATCTTAATGAAGCACGGGATAACTATCACACCATAGTTGTGTCCAGGATGTTAACGTGAATGGTCTTTTAAGACTACAATGAGGGTTGCCCCCATTCTTGAAATATTTTTCGTAGACTTTATGTCTAAATGACATTCAAGAAGACAACCCTACCAAAATCGTGTCTCAAAAATTATGGTGAAAAAAAAAATTTTAGATTGCATCAAATGTAGTCCATTAGCTTGCAAATACTTTTTTGGGACTTGGTGTTTGAATAAAATGTGAAAACACTACCCCAACACGATTGTGTCTGGGATGTTAAAATGAATAGTCTTTCATGATTGTATAAAAGGTTGCCCCCTACTTGAAAGAATGTAAAGAAGCAGGGGCTCAACATCTCAGACTTCAAGATTATGACGAATGTGGCTTTGTTTCCTATGACAGTGCTAAATTGACGTGTGCTGGAAGATTCAATGTGGTAAAGTAATTAATTTAACATCTTAATGTTAGATGAAGATCCGAAACACACAGAGATAGAAGAAAAGTAATTAGGATGAGAAACTTCAATTTTTTACATGAATAACCATTGAAAAAGGAAAAAAAAATCATGTGGTCTGGCCTAATTGAAAAAAAATTACTTTCTAATTATAAGTGTATAGGCTCACTCTCTTCTTGAATTAGGGAAGATCAAATTAAAATATTTTTGTATAATGACAGTTCAACGATAATAGATGTAACAAGACACAAAGACTGTTGTTGAGGGCTATGAAGGCACTAGCCCCCCCTATGAATGTTGTAAACAGTTAATATTGTGCAAGCTTATCGTAGAGGCCATATTTGAAAGTCATGGTAGTAGTTGGTCATGTAGGTTGTAGATGCTTACTTTAGAAGCAACTATTTGCCACAGAGGTCATAGTAGAGAGCTATAGAATTTAGGAGCAATGCAGGTCGTATTTGGTCAGATATGTCGTATAGGAGAGCTGTAATAATGTATGTAGGCCATAAGGCCAGAGTTGGGAGCTGATAGGAGTTGCATGAATTATAAGCCATATATGTCATAGTTGGTCACATAGACTGTAGTTGTGAGAATCAATAACATCTATAAGAAATAAAGGTCTGAGTTGGGAGTTGCATGAGTTATGGACCACACATGTCATAACTAGTCAAGTAGGTCATGGTAGTGAGGTACGATAACGTATGTAGACCACAGTGGCCAGCGTTGGGAGCTTCATGAACTATGGAGTATGTAGGTCATAGTTGGTCACAGTGGTTAGAGTTAAGAGTGACATGAGTTGTGGACCACATAAGTTGTAATTGAGAGTTAGTATTGTTAGTTGGCTACAAAGATCGTAATAAGGGGTTGTAGTTGCAATGAACTGCATAGACAATAGGTCATAGTAGGGAGCTTTGAGAAGAGAACGACAAGAGTTCAAAGAAGGCCCCAATATTCTGATTATGAAAATTGTAAGTAGTTATTGCAGGGAGTTACACTGTACTTGGATTGCGTTATTACACCATCCTCTGGGTGCATCATTACTACGCATTTAGGATGCATCGTTACAATGTATTTAGGGTACATCATTACAGCGCCTTCAAGGTGTGACATTATAACATATTCAAAGTGCATCATTTCACCCTCTTTAGGGTGCATCATTATATTATTTCAGGATGAGCTGTTATACTATCATTGAGGTGCAACGTTATACCGTCTTGGGGGTACGTTATTATACAATTTTTGAGGTATTTCATTACACCGAAGAATTCATCAATGTTGATGAGCAGGGTGTGATTGACAAGCAGTAGTCGATGATGGTAGTAGTTGACGGTGGTTGGTGTCTACATGAGTAGGAAATGTATTAGATCTTCAGTTCAGCATAACACTAAAATTTGACTCTTTCTCTCGATCCACCTTTAGCTCAAGTTTTTCCCTTTTCATGAAGGTGCATGGCTCTAATTATAGAGTTTAGGAGTAGCCTCCTCAAAAATAAGAAAGGAATTATGACCACTTCATCAGACGATCTAGAGAGATTCTCCTGTTCATATGACATTTTGAAGATAGTTAATTGTCTCAGTGATGTCAAAATTGAGTTATCTTGAGCTCATTTAGCTTATTTTATCGAGACGCTCGATTTGACTATAGGCTTGCAAGATTGAGAATCTATTTTACCTTCCGCTTAGTGACCATAAGCTTGCAAATTTAGTTTAATGACTTGATTTGGTCTTGTTTTGACTCGAATTGAGCCAATCTCAATGTTGGGTCTGTCTCGTCGAGCTGGTCAGTTTCACCATGAGTTTGCTAAGACCAAAGTTCAAAATGATTTTTAATTTAAATTTGAATGTTCCTTGCTAAAAATAATTATATGAGATTCATGCTAATCACTCTGAAATTTATGCTAAATTATAAAATTTGATGATAAAGTATCAATATTGATAACTGAGTGGGCATCATGGACTATCTCTTATTTCACCTATAAAGTTCTTTCAAAAATAATTAAAGAAAGAAAGCTGTCTCTAAAAATCTTGTCGGGCTGTCATTAAGAGAAATAAAGGAGCTACCTTTTTTTTTATTTTTCCTATACTTGTTTAAGACAAATTCATTTATTATATATTATGCTTTTTTTAAAGTCAGCTGTTTTCTAAAACACGTGCCAAAAATATTTTTTAAATATTTTGAATATCTTTATAAATAATAACAACCACAATAAGTCACGCAAAAAATATATTTCACTATTAAAAATTCAATCAATATATTAATAAAAAAATACTCTTTTAATATATTATATATTTTTTTATTTCAAATTTAAGTTAAAAACAATTAAAAATAAATATAAATATAAGAAATAAGAAATGATACCTATTTGCTCCCTACTAACTTTGTGATTATGTGCTTGATTCTTTTATGTCAATTAGACATCTTAATAAAATAAAAATAGTTTTTATTAGGTTATTGCTGATACTGATAATATATTTCTATCATCATAAATTGGCTCCTTCAATGCATAGTAGGAGCTTGATCCTATCGATGGTAGATTATGTCTAGAATTGTTGGGATTGCTTTGAGATTTCTTTGATTTTTATGTCTTTATAATTGTCAATTTGCATCTTCCTAAAATTATCACTCAAATATCAAAATTAACAATAAAATAACAACCTATTTTTTTCATTTTTATCAGATTTTAAAAACATAGTATAGTTAAGGGAAAAAAAATAAGCTAGATGATCATCTTATAAACAGCACTATTAAGGTGCTACATACATACCATAAAAAACAACTCTATTTACCTATCTAGCACTTAAACTTATTATTTATTATTTGACCACCTAAAACTTCTCATCTCAAAAATATCACTCCGTTCTGATTGTCGCCATCATGGCCCCGAATCCCACAAACGCCTTGTTTTTTTTTTTTTTTTTGGTGCTGTTTTAGGGGTCATCTTATTCTTAAACCCTCCATTAATATGCCCTTGCTTTTTATCCCATAACTTTAAAAAATATTTCATTTATTACTTTTAGTAAGTAATAGATTTAGATTTATATGAAAATTGCATAAATTTTTTATTTTAATTTTCATCGAAAATTAAACTAAATTATGTTTTGTCGGTTAGAATTTAAAAATAAATTAAAATTTTTCAATTTTTAAATATAGGGCCCGTTTGGGCAAATTATTGTGGTGTGTCGGCGTTTTGAAAACGCTGCTGTGAGGTTTGAAAAACACGTTCACATAACGTTTTGGTGTCGCACCTGCATTCATGTCCGATATTTCTTAAGAGGCTTCGACGCTAGTAAGCTCCCATGTCTCGCGTCCTGCGTTGCTCTAGGAATTTCGGAGGTGCCCTCTGCTCTCCCTTGCCCCCTCCCTCCCTGATTTTCCTTTTTGCTTCTTCTCCCAAGCGGAGATCGACACTTCTCATATGACGTATGCTTTCCCTAGGTGCGATCCTTGGAATTGTGAACATCTTCCACTTCTCTGTGGTTTTTTTTCGAAGGTGGAGATCTATGTTTTATTTACATAGCTATAACATTTCCTTAATAGTTTAAAATAAAGTGTAGGAATTGAACTGTTTTCGAATTGTTCTGATGAAACCGTTTTAAGTGTATTGAACTATAGGTAGTGTTATGATGAAAAGAGAAGTATATTACTCCCACACACACATTGAAATGAGGCTGGGAAGTAAAAAGAATGAGACAGTAATATGAGCCATGTTTGTTTTTTTGACCTCACACATAATTGCAAATATGTCTAATTTCATTCCAAGCTAATGAAATTTACTAGTGGTATACCTGGGGCATTCTGATGATAAGAGAAGTATATTTCACACACATACACTGTGAAATGAGACAGAAAAGTAGAGAGAATGATACACTGATGTGAACCATGTTCTTCTTTTTTTTGGCCTCACAACTAGTAGTAAATTTGTATAATATCATCTCATGCCATTAAAATTTACTAGTGATACCACCTGTGGCATTCTAATGAAAAGATAAGTATATTTCACACACATTTACTCTGAAATGAGACAGAAAAGAAGAAAGAATGAGACACTGATGTGAACCCTGTTTCCTTTTTTTGTCTCACAACTGGTAGCAAATATGCATAATATCTTCTCATGCCACTGAAATTTAATAGTGGTACAGCCTGTGGCGTTCTGATGAGAAGAGAAGTATATTTTACACACATGCACTGTGAAATGAGACAAAAAAGTAGAAAGAACGTGACATTGATGTGAACCATGTTTTTTCTATTTTTTTATCTCACAGCTAGTAGAAAATATGCATAATATCATCCAATGACAATGAAATTTACTAATTGTACAACTTGTGGCATCCTGATGAGAAGAAAAGTATATTTCACACACACACTGTAAAATGAGACAGAAAAGGAGAAAGAATAAGACATTGATGTGAACTAAGTTTTTTTTTTTTTGGCCTCACGGCTAGTAGCAAATATGCATAATATCATCTCAAAGCCACTGAAATTTACTAGTGGTACCACCTACGACATTCTAATGAGAAGATAAGTATATTTTACACACATACACTGTGAAAAGAGACAAAAAAGTAGAAAAAATGAGACACTGATGTGAATTATAATTTTCTATTTTTTTTTTGTCTCACGGCTAGTAGCAAACATGCATAATATCGTCCTAAGCCACTGAAATTTATTAGTGGTACCACTTGTAGCTTTCTGATCAGAAGAGAAGTATATTTCACACACATACACTGTGAAATGAGACATAAATGTAGAATAATGAGACACTGATGTGAACCATATTTTTCCTTTTTTTTTTTCGGGCCTCACAGCTAGTAGCAAATATGCATAATATCATCTCATGCCACTGAAATTTATTAGTGGTACCACTTGTGGCTTTCTGATGAAAAGAGAAGTATATTTCACACACATACACTGTGGAATGAGACATAAAAGTAAAAAGAATGAGACACTGATGTGAACCATGTTTTTTTTTTTTTTGGTCTCATAGCTAGTAGCAAATATGCATAATATCAACCCATGTCACTGAAATTTACTTGTGGTACCACATCTGGCATTCTGATGAGAAGAGAAGTATATTTCTCACACATACATTGTGAAATGAGACAGAAAAGTAGAAAGAATGAGACACTGATGTGAACCGTGTTTCTCTTTTTTTTTTTTTATATCACAGCTAGAAGCAAATATACATAACATCATCCCATGCCATTGAAATTTACTAGTGGTACCACTTGTAATGATTTGTGGCTTCTGTTTTATCTGTTTCTGTGCTCATACAATTATGTTGCAAACAACTGAACCAAATAGGGGCAAAATAAACATTTATCCAACAACAACTATCAGTAAGTTAGTAAGTTGTTCTGAATAAACTGTCTCAAACAGCAAATCAACTTATTTTATAAATGATCAAAAGCTGCACCAAACAAACGCTTACATTTATCCAACAACCGCTGTCAGTGAGCTAGTAAGCCGTTCAGAATAATATGTTGATAGTTGATTATAAATAATCAACGGCTACACCAAACAGACCCTTAATTTATTAAAAATCATAAATGTAAAGTTCTAATTTAGCATAAAATATTAAATAAATTTAACAAAACAAATCTTTTGAATTTATATTTCTAATACCACTTTTAATTTGTATATTTTATCATTTAAATCTTTCATATCAAATAAAAAATATATTCATGATTAACTTTTAAAAAGTGATAAAATTTCCATGAAATTAATAAATAATATAAATATAAAAATCAAAATTTTCTTCAAAATAATTAATAAGTAAAAATGTACGGCAAATACATAAATATCCCTTAGGTTAAAATGTCATAAATAAATAGATTAAAATAACTTAACCTATACTAAATATATGTTTAATATTTTAAATTAATTTTTCCTTATGATTAGTTGACAACAATTTATGATCAGAGTGGATCGAATTCTGATATTGGCTCGCCGAGCAGAGGTGGCCCTGATAGGAAAAATTATTTTATACGGAGATGCATGCGGTGCCCGATCTTTACCTTCGATCAACGCAAAAATGTATTTCTGTGGGCCTCACTTTCAAATTTCTTTTTAAAAAAAAATTAATTGCGGTGATCGAAGACGGAGATGGAACATCCCTATGGAAATAATTTCTCCACGGATAGGGCAAGAAACTGCAGCAGCGGACAAAATGTACTGCAATGTTCCCTACAATTATACCATAGCATGAACATTAACGCAGCATATTTTTTTTTTTTATTGTACAAGCGTGAGCCCAAATAACCTATTGAAAAGCCGTTTTAGTTATAATCAAATTTATAATTTTACATTGACGACCAAAAATCAATGAACTGAAGAAAAACAAGATCAAAACATGAATGAAATCCCTGTTCCTAATCCAGTATGTATTCTCCAAGTTACAACAAAAGTGTCGAATCAGAGACCTGCTCCTACACATCAAGGAGCAGAGTCCCCAACAAATGAACAAATTCTTAAATTCAATACATCATTTTTACATCAAACAAAAGGTATAGAAAAAAAAAATTTATTTTGAAATACTAAAAAAAAACATTATAGCCCTACTAATCAGAAAAACTACATAAAATAATACATTGAAACCTTATACCATTTTCAGCACAGCAGGGACTCCAAGAACATATCCTCCTTTGGCTCTTCCTTTGTATTAGGCTGCTGCTGATTCATGTAATTGCTGCCATAGTTCCCTTGGTTAGACAACATGTTAAGAGAAAAGGATCCATGAGATGACTGAAAATTGCTATTAGGTCTTTGGCCAAAAAA
>JXCR01136524.1:0-127644 GCA_002079205.1 Phalaenopsis hybrid cultivar | reverse complement strand
AAATAGGAGGTGGCGGTTTGGTGTTAAAGCGCACGCGGAGGAAATCGTCCCAAGCATAGATTGGCCTCCGAGAAACAGAGAAGGAGAAGTTTGACCAAGCCTTGTCAAAGCTGTAGGTTTGACCCGGCGCCACACGGCGGCTTAGGTTGAAATCCTTTTTCATTTCATTATTAGTTGTGGAAGAGTGAAAGGAATATATATATTTTTTTGTTTTTGGATGAGATTTATTGTGTTTTATATTAAAAAATTTCATGCTTGGAAGTCACTTATTTAGGGAAGTCTAATTAAGATTGGTCATGTGTTAAGATAGATCTCACACTTTTAAAAAACAACCAACCAATATGATTCAATGGGGTCGACATTTTGATTTAGCCAATTTTAATTGAGCACCTGATACAAGTTTGAAGAAGGTGTCCTGATGTAATAATTTTTCCTATTTAGGTGACCAGATGAGTATGATTCTCTAATGGTGTCCTANTTTTTTTTTTTTTTTGGTGCTGTTTTAGGGGTCATCTTATTCTTAAACCCTCCATTAATATGCCCTTGCTTTGTATCCCACAACTTTAAAAAATATTTCATTTATTACTTTTAGTAAGTAATAGATCTAGATTTATATGAAAATTGCATAAATTTTTTATTTTAATTTTCATTGAAAATTAAACTAAATTATGTTTTGTCGGTTAGAATTTAAAAATAAATTAAAATTTTTCAATTTTTAAATATCATTAGACTTAGGGCCCGTTTGGGCAGCTTATTGTGGTGCGACGACGTTTTCAAAATATCGTTGTAAGGTTTGAAAAACACGTTCACAGAACGTTTTGGTGTCGCACCTGCGTTCACGTCCGTTATTTCTTAAAAGGCATCGATGCGGGTAAGCCCCCGTTTCCCGCGTAAGCGTCCTGCGTTGTCCTAGGAATTCCAGAGGTGCCCTCTACTCTCCCTCGCCCTCTCCCTCTCTTGTTTTCCTTTTTGCTTCTTCTCCCAAGCGGAGATCGACACTTCTCATATGACGTATGCTTTCCCTAGATGCAATCCTTGGAATTGTGAACATCTTCCACTTCTCTGTGGTTTTTTTTCGGAGGTTGAGATCTATGTTATATTTACATAGCTATGACATTTCCTTAAATTTTTAATTAAAGTGTAGGAATTGAACTGTTTTTGAATTGTTCTGATGAAACCGTCTTGAGTGTATTGAACTACAGGTAGTGTTGTGATGAAAAAAGAAGTATATTACTCCCACACACACATTGAAATGAGGCTGGGAAGTAAAAAGAGTGAGACAGTAATATGAGCCATGTTTGTTTTTTTTGACCTCACACATAATTGCAAATACGTCTAATTTCATTCCAAGCTAATGAAATTTACTAGTGGTACACCTAGGGCATTCTGATGATAAGAGAAGTATATTTCACACACATATGTTGTGAAATGAGACAAAAAAGTAGAGAGAATGAGACACTGATGTGAATCATGTTCTTCTTTTTTTTGGCCTCACAACTAGTAGCAAATTTGTATAATATCATCTCATGCTATTTACATTTACTAGTGGTACCACCTGTGACATTCTGATGAGAAGATAAGTATATTTCACACACATTTACTGTGAAATGAGACAGAAAAGAAGAAAGAATGAGACACTGATGTGAACCATGTTTACCTTTTTTGTCTCACAACTAGTAGTAAATATGCATAATATCTTCTCATGCCACTGAAATTTACTAGTGGTACAGCCTCTGGCGTTCTGATGAGAAGAGAAGTATATTTTACACACATGCACTGTGAAATGAGACAAAAAAGTAGAAAGAACGTGACATTGATGTGAACCGTGTTTTTTTTTATTTTTTTTATCTCACAGCTAGTAGAAAATATGCATAATATCATCCAATGACAATGAAATTTACTAATAGTACAACTTGTGGCATTCTGATGAGAAGTGAAGTATATTTCACACACATATACTGTAAAATGAGACAGAAAAGTAGAAAGAATGAGACACTGATGTGAACCAAGTTTTTTTTTTTTTGTCTCACAACTAGTAGCAAATATGCATAATATCATCTCAAGCCACTGAAATTTACTAGTGGTACCACCTACGGCATTCTGATGAGAAGATAATTATATTTTACACACATACACTGTGAAAAGAGACAGAAAAGTAGAAAAAATGAGACACTGATGTGAACCATAATTTTTTTTTTTTTTGTCTCACGGCTAGTAGCAAATATGCATAATATAATCCTAAGCCGCTGAAATTTATTAGTGGTACCACTTGTAGCTTTCTGATCAGAAGAGAAGTATATTTCACACACATACACTGAAATGAGACATAAAAGTAGAATAATGAGACACTGATGTGAACCATATTTTTCTATTTTTTTGCCCCACAGCTAGTAGTAAATATGCATAATATCATCTCATGCCACTGAAATTTATTAGTGGTACCACTTGTGACTTTCTGATGAGAAGAGAAGTATATTTCACACACATACACTGTGAAATGAGACATAAAAGTAAAAAGAATGAGACACATTGATGTGAACCATGTTTTTCTTTTTTTTTGCCTCACAGCTAGTAGCAAATATGCATAATATCATTTCATGTCACTGAAATTTACTAATGGTATCACATCTGGCATTCTGATGAAAAGAGAAGTATATTTCTCACACATACATTGTGAAATGAGACAGAAAAGTAGAAAGAATGAGACACTGATGTGAACCGTGTTTCTCTTTTTTTTGATATCACAGCTAGAAGCAAATATACATAATATCATCCCATGCCACTGAAATTTACTAGTGGTACCACCTGTAATGATTTGCGGCTTCTGTTTTATCTGTTTCTGTGTTCATAAATTTCTGTGGCAAACAACTGAACCAAATATGGACAAAATAAACATTTATTTAACAACAACTGTCAGTAAGTTAGTAAGTTGTTCTGAATAAACTGCCTCAAACAGCAAGTCAGTTTATTCTATAAATGATCAAAAGCTGCACCAAACAGACGCTTACATTTATCCAACAACCGTTGTCAGTAAGCTAGTAAGCTGTTCAGAATAATCTGTTGATAGCAAATTATAAATAATCAACCGCTACACGAAACAGACCCTTATTTTATTAAAAATCATAAATGTAAATTTCTAATTTAGCATAAAATATTAAATAAATTTAACAAAACAAATCTTTTGAATTTATATTTCTAATACCACTTTTAATTTGTATATTTTATCATTTAAATCTTTCATATCAAATAAAAAATATATTCATGATTAACTTTTAAAAAGTGATAAAATTTCCATGAAATTAATAAATAATATAAATATAAAAATCAAAATTTCTTCAAAATAATTAATAAGTAAAAATGTACGGCAAATACATAAATATCCCTTAGGTTAAAATGTCATAAATAAATAGATTAAAATAACTTAACCTATACTAAATATATGTTTAATATTTTAAATTAATTTTTCCTTATGATTAGTTGACAACAATTTATGATCAGAGTGGATCGAATTCTGATATTGGCTCGCCGAGCATAGGTGGCCCTGGTAGGAAAAATTATTCTATACGGAGACGCATGCGGTGCCCGATCTTTACCGTCGATCAACGCAAAAATATATTTCTGTGGGCCTCACTTTCAACTTTTTAAAAAAAAAAAATTAATTGCGGTGATCGGGAGATGGAACATCCCTGTGGAAATAATTTCTCCCCGGATAGGGCAAGAAACTGCAGCAGCGGACAAAATGTACTGCAATGTTCCCACAATTATACCATAGCATGAACATTAAAGCAGCATTTTTTTTTTTAATTGTACAAGCGTGAGCCAAAATAACCTATTGAAAAGCCGTTTTAGTTATAATCAAATTCACAATTTTACATTGAAGACCAAAAATCAATGANTACTAAATATATGTTTAATATTTTAAATTAATTTTTCCTTATGATTAGTTGACAACAATTTATGATCAGAGTAGATCGAATTCTGATATTGGCTCGCCGAGCAGAGGTGGCCCTGATAGGAAAAATTATTTTATACGGAGATGCATGCGGTGCCCGATCTTTACCTTCGATCAACGCAAAAATGTATTTCTGTGGGCCTCACTTTCAAATTTCTTTTTAAAAAAAAATTAATTGCGGTGATCGAAGACGGAGATGGAACATCCCTATGGAAATAATTTCTCCACGGATAGGGCAAGAAACTGCAGCAGCGGACAAAATGTACTGCAATGTTCCCTACAATTATACCATAGCATGAACATTAACGCAGCATATTTTTTTTTTTTATTGTACAAGCGTGAGCCCAAATAACCTATTGAAAAGCCGTTTTAGTTATAATCAAATTTATAATTTTACATTGACGACCAAAAATCAATGAACTGAAGAAAAACAAGATCAAAACATGAATGAAATCCCTGTTCCTAATCCAGTATGTATTCTCCAAGTTACAACAAAAGTGTCGAATCAGAGACCTGCTCCTACACATCAAGGAGCAGAGTCCCCAACAAATGAACAAATTCTTAAATTCAATACATCATTTTTACATCAAACAAAAGGTATAGAAAAAAAAAATTTATTTTGAAATACTAAAAAAAAACATTATAGCCCTACTAATCAGAAAAACTACATAAAATAATACATTGAAACCTTATACCATTTTCAGCACAGCAGGGACTCCAAGAACATATCCTCCTTTGGCTCTTCCTTTGTATTAGGCTGCTGCTGATTCATGTAATTGCTGCCATAGTTCCCTTGGTTAGACAACATGTTAAGAGAAAAGGATCCATGAGATGACTGAAAATTGCTATTAGGTCTTTGGCCAAAAAAGGAGTTTATTGGGGCGGCCGAGATGGCTGATGGCCTGATCGCCGTGGTGGTGCTGTGGCTGCTATCTTCTGGCTGCCTGCNAAGAGAAAAGGATCCATGAGATGACTGAAAATTGCTATTAGGTCTTTGGCCAAAAAAAGAGTTTATTGGGGCGGCCGAAATGGCTGATGGCCTGATCGCCGTGGTGGTGCCGTGGCTGTTATCTTCTGGCTGCCTGCTGCCACGTGCGGCCGGGACGTCGTGATTGTGCTTGCCCTCATAGGTGGTGATTACAGATCTCAGGTCATGAGACGCCCTCTCAACGTGCTTGCGCACAGGGCAACCCATTGTTGTACATTTGTAGTAGCTCCTGTAAAAGACCAATAAGAGTTATTGAGGAATAAGAATTATGTCTATTTAGATGAGTATAAGTTCTATGGATGTTGATATAATAGTAAAAATAAATAAAAAAGGGTAAAAGTTTAAATTTTTTTAAGAAAATTTTNGCTCCTGTAAAAGACCAATAAGAGTTATTGAGGAATAAGAATTATGTCTATTTAGATGAGTATAAGTTCTATTGATATTGATATAATGGTAATAATAGATAAAAAAGGGTAAAAGTTTAAATTTTTTTAAGAAAATTTATAGTTTTGGCAAAAGTTTCAATTACCTTGGATTTGGATTCCCCTTCACCACTTTCTGCCCGTACTTTCTCCAACGATAGCCGTCGTCAAGTATGTCAATATCGCTCGTAGTCTGCACCACAACTCTCGGCTCTCTCACCGTCTTGTTTCCGCCGGCAGACGCGCCGTCGTTCTCTCCCGCTTTCCTCCTACGAACAAGAAAAAAAAAACGGCATCCATTTAATTAAAAATTCAGCCTTTTAACTAAATTTCAATTTGAAGACAGCNCACCGTCTTGTTTCCGCCGGCAGACGCGCCGTCGTTCTCTCCCGCTTTCCTCCTACGAACAAGAAAAAAAAAGGGCATCCATTTAATTAAAAATTCAGCCTTTTAACTCAATTTCAATTTGAAAACAGCAATTGATTTTACTATCCAGATATNTGAAGACAGCAATTGATTTTACTATCCAGATAAATACCATCGCTTGGCTTCTGGTTCTTCTTCGTCGAACTCGTCACCGCCGAGGTTGCTCCTATGAGAGCTCAAATCCATGTCGTCTTCACCAAAAGAGATAGATGAGTCGTCCGGCGTTGCAGCTGAATCCATATTGGCTGCACCCAATCGCCCACCATGAGAGTGCTCGGACGCCTCTGAGCCAACGGCGACGATGGCGAGAGGATGAATTTGTTGTTGAGAAGAAGAGGAGGAGGAGTTCCTTCGAGTGGACTGAGGCTTAGGGTGGCTGTGAGTTCCCTTATAGACGATCTCAGTTATTTCTCCTTCGATGTTCTTTTCCACCTTCTTCTTCGTCGGGCAGTTAGGAAACGTACACTTGTAATAGCTCCGAGGATTCTCGCTCCCCTTCACTTGCTTTTGCCCGTATTTTCTCCAGTTATAGCCGTCGTCTGACTTCCTCTGATCCCTTATGATGTTGTTGTTACCGTTGACTTGGGTGTTCAGTTGCAGAGTTTGCATCTGGGATGAATTTGAAGCAGGAATTTCGGCCTTGATGGTGGATTCCTGGTAGTTCCATGATTGTTGACTTCCCTTGAACACATCTAGTTGCTGCAAAATAGAAATAAAAAACAAGTCCTGAGAAAAAATGATACTCCCTAGCTTTTTAACTCGGTAATTAAAGGTGTTGNTATTGGCTGCACCCAATCGCCCACCATGAGAGTGCTCGGACGCCTCTGAGCCAACGGCGACGATGGCGAGAGAATGAATTTGTTGTTGAGAAGAAGAGNTATTGGCTGCACCCAATCGCCCACCATGAGAGTGCTCGGACGCCTCTGAGCCAACGGCGACGATGGCGAGAGGATGAATTTGTTGTTGAGAAGAAGAGGAGGAGTTCCTTCGAGTGGACTGAGGCTTAGGGTGGCTGTGAGTTCCCTTATAGACGATCTCCGTTATTTCTCCTTCGATGTTCCTTTCCACCTTCTTCTTCGTCGGGCAGTTAGGAAACGTACACTTGTAATAACTCCGAGGATTCTCGCTCCCCTTTACTTGCTTTTGCCCGTATTTTCTCCAGTTATAGCCGTCGTCTGACTTCCTCTGATCTCTTATGATGTTGTTGTTACCGTTGACTTGGGTGTTCAGTTGCAGAGTTTGCATCTCGGATGAATTTGAAGCAGGAATTTCCGCCTTGATGGTGGATTCCTGGTAGTTCCATGATTGTTGACTTCCCTTGAAAACATCTAGTTGCTGCAAAATAGAAATAAAAAACAAGACTTGAGAAAAAGGATACTCCCTAGCTTTCAAACTCGGTAATTAAAGGTGTTGATCAAAACCTGTGGGAAACTGTAGAGTTTCTTTTGGGTTTGAAAGGAGAAATCAGAGTAAGCCATGTTTTCTTCTTTCCTGACATCGATATCCTTGCTGCCAGAATTGATTCCTCTCCAATTGATTGCCTTGGAAGGAAAAGTTCCAGTGGTTGGAGAAAAAAGCATCTGCTGAACAGCGAGGAAAGTAGAAAAATCCATCAGCTGATCATTTATGGAAAGAAACACCNTCTCCAATTGATTGCCTTGGAAGGAAAAGTTCCAGTGGTTGGAGAAAAAAGCATCTGCTGAACAGCAAGGAAGGTAGAAAAATCCATCAGCTGATCATTTATGGAAAGAAACACAAATAAAGGAAGCATCTTTTGATCCAATCCGACTGGCTTTATTATAAATGCATCAAGTTAGTTAAATTTGTGTTGTCAGCTTACACTATTAGAAGAAAGGAGGACGGGTGAGTCGAGCNTCTCCAATTGATTGCCTTGGAAGGAAAAGTTCCAGTGGTTGGAGAAAAAAGCATCTGCTGAACAGCAAGGAAAGTTGAAAAATCCATCAGCTGATCATTTATGGAAAGAAACACGAATAAAGGAAGCATCTTTTGATCCAATCCGACTGGCTTTATTATAAATGCATCAAGTTAGTTAAATTTGTGCTCAGCTTACGTTATTAGAAGAAAGGAGGACGGGTGAGTCGAGGAGCTCAGAGGGGCTGAGACCAGCCGGGATGGCGAAGTTGGAGGAAGGAAAGATTGGAGGTAAGATGGGAAGAGAAGGAGGAGGTATTGATTTAAACTTAGGTTTGCCACCTCGCCCTCTGTCTCCAAATGCCCGAGCAGACGATCCCCTAAGCCTGTCGGCGGCGGCATCCTCGCCGGCGCCGGCGAGGAGATCGGAGAACGAAGCCTCGTAAGGGGAAGAGAAGGAAAAGCTTGCCGAGGAGGCCTCCAAACTACCTGAAGATGAAGCCATGGATAACGAGAAGAAGAAGATGGAAAAAGGGATGGAGACTGAAAGCTAAAGTGAGGACNAGCCTCGTAAGGGGAAGAGAAGGAAAAGCTTGCCGAGGAGGCCTCCAAACTACCTGAAGATGAAGCCATGGAGAAGGAGAAGAAGAAGATGGAAAAAGGGATGGAGACTGAAAGCTAAAGTGAGGAANCCTGTCGGCGGCGGCATCCTCGCCGGCGCCGGCGAGGAGATCGGAGAACGAAGCCTCGTAAGGGGAAGAGAAAGAAAAGCTTGCCGAGGAGGCCTCCAAACTACCTGAAGATGAAGCCATGGAGAAGGAGAAGAATAAGATGGAAAAAGCGATGGAGACTGAAAGCTAAAGTGAGGAAGAGAAGGAATTTAGAGAAAGTTGATGAGAGAAATAGGGGGTGGCGGTTTGGTGTTAAAGCGCACGCGGAGGAAATCGTCCCAAGCATAGATTGGCCTCCGAGAAACAGAGAAGGAGATGTTTGACCAAGCCTTGTCAAAGCTGTAGGTTTGACCCGGCGCCACACGGCGGCTTAGGTTGAAATCCTTTTTCATTTCATTATTAGTTGTGGAAGAGTGAAAGGAATATATATTTCTTTTTTGTTTTTGGATGAGATTTATTGTGTTTTATATTAAAAAATTTCATGCTTGGAACTCACTTATTTAGGGAAGTCTAATTAAAATTGGTCATGTGTTATGATAGATCTCACACTTTTAAAAAACAACCAACCAATATAACTCAATAGGGTAGACATTTTGATATAGTCAATTTTAATTGGACACCTGACACAAGTTTGAAGAAGTTGTCCTGATGTAATAATTTTTCCTATTTAGGTGACCTGATGAGTATGAACCTCTCATGGTGTCCTACCACATATAAGCCACTTGATATGAAAGAGCAAGTTTAAAATATTTTTATAAAAAAAAGGTTAAAAAATATTTACTGATGTTATGACATAAAAAGTATCATATGATCATACATAAATCATTACAAAGGCATTTCATAATCATTTTAAAAAAACTGAATGAACCTTAACTTTAATCAATTTGTTGAATTTAGAGAACAAATTGGTTTAAAATATCAAGATAAGCCTTAGCCAAGATTGGCATGTCATGTTATGTCCATGGATGGTTGCATCTCTTGATTATAGACCAATTGAATTGCCGTCCCTCTTAAATAGCACCTTTTTGGGCAATGTGCGGGGGGTCGCAATGGTTGACGACGNTGCCGTCCCTCTTAAATAGCACCTTTTTGGGCAATGTGCGGGGGGTCGCAAGGGTTGACGACGACAGCAGTGAATAGTGGTCGGGGGGGTGAGGGGAGGAGGCAGGGGCAGGGGCAGAGGTAGAGCGGGGAGAAGGGGGGCAACCAACTGGCGGAAAGGGCGGCAGTGGTTGGCAGGGCAGGGTGGCAACGGAGGTGGTGACGGACTACATTTTACCGATAACAATTTATATTGTAATTCAAATTCGGTTAAATTGGCTCAATTCTAAATTAAGATACAATGAACTGAGGAGTGAACTTTAAATTTACTGAAATTTTATGTTGTACCAATACTTCTTCATACCAAACACATAATTTCCTCAAATCTCTATAAATAAAGTACAGTGCACTACAAATCATTCCATCCGAACAACCCCCGAGCAAGTTGTATTGTATCCAAATTTATTCATGGGAACCACTAGAAAATCATGCTAATAAGAATGGCTAGCTAATATGTAATCTTTTTTGTGTGGAATAAAATTCCTCTAAGGAGATCTAATAAAAAAAAGAAAGAATGGCTACAAGACAAAAGTGAGGAGATGAGAAAAGCTTTATGAATTAATTAGACTATTATATAGCATATAATTTAAGCAACTTATTTAATGCTCTTAGTTTACTTGATGACCCCATGTTTATAAGCTTAAGTTAAAGTATAGTGCTATAAAAAAAAGTTATTTTCAAGATAATAGAGGTAAAATTATAAGATGAAGCTTAATAAGTGTTTGTTATAAAATACAGGAATTCTTGAGCACTAATAGATTTCACAAGTTAGCAAGTTATTTTGGTGACTATATTAATTAGTTTGACCTAAGTTGAATAGCTTTGGCAACCTAAACTTGTTAACAAGGCCATCAATCTCTTTAGCAACATCTATATCATTAATTAATCTATTAGAAAATTGGTACACCTTAAAATTACCTATTTTTAATATATATTTAATATTCATTTTATGCATATTTTTATGATATTGCACTTTAAAAGAAGGTATTTGGAATGTTTTTGGTTTTAGGCAGAAGAAATGGATCTTTAGAGAAAATGATGGCAAAATGGAACAAAATGGGACAACATCATATGGCGTCATAGAGCCAGCCCTTGGCGTCATAGCGTCGGGTATTCGACGTGATGGTGTCATAGCGCTAGCCCTTGGCTCCATAGCGTCATTTATTCGACGTGATGGGCGCCATAGCGCCTCAAAGTGGCGTTATAACTCCAGAAACGATTTTTCTAGAAGAAGCATTGAATTTGATCAAATTTTAAAGGGGTGTTTGAAGTGACCCTTGGTTATTTTCAGAGATCTATTAAAAGAGACCAAGGGTTGAACGAAAAGGAGAAGAGTTTTAGGGAGTTTTGGGAGAGTTTTAGAGAGTTTTAGGGTGCATGAGTTCACATTTTGTGAGTCTTTGATTGTGTACGAAGAGTTTGGAGATTGCTTGAAAAAGACTTCGGGAATTGCTTGAGGAGAAGACATAAGATAAGTAATTTGTATTTGTGTTTGAGTTTTTATTGTTAAGACTTGGCTTTCAATACAAATCATGTGTTTTTATTTTATCTTCATAAATTCTGAGTAGTTTTTCTTTATTTCTTCTTGCGTATAGAAATTAATCCAGTGGGATAAGATTGATTTAAAGATTTTTTTTATTTTAGAAAATTGCGATGATATTTACACTGATTCTTCATTGACTTTACAAATTGGCCACTTGTAAGGTTAATATCTGTTGCGAAACATAATAACCTGACACGATTATGATTTCACCAACTGGTGAGTACCACACTAAACTTTAGAAAAAACCATTATGATCATCCGAGGGGAAGTGAAAACAGATAGGAAGATAAGTTTTGATGGGCGTAGAATTGATGTTTCTATGGTGACAGACTAGATTCTTTTGTCAATTTGATCTTGATTTTGGATCTAAGGGTCCCTAGTAGGTCATATAGAGAGGGCAAGTAAATAATCTGGAAGTGAGAGGCTAGGATCTAATCAGCACTACCACGCAAGCTGGAAAAAACTTAAGGTTAACCAATGTTCTTTGTTAGCATCGAGAGGGGGTAAGGAATAATATGTTTCTATTTTTCACAATACAACATTTTATATTTTTAATCATTTAATTCCTACATTGATTAAAATCTCTTTGCTAGGTGAAAGATCTTTCCATTATATTCGAACTCTTTTAAACTTATTAGTCTCTTAAACTTTGTTTTTACTTTTTGTTTAAATTTATATTGCACGTAAATTTAGTTTTAATCCATTAAAAAACTTTTGACACCATTCTCCTATCATTTTTATCTACAATTTAGATAGAAGTTTTATTAAGTTATTATAACAAAGTTACAGTTTTCTTGTTAGATCGATATTGAGGTTTTTAAAGAAAATCTTATAATACTTGAAATGATACGTATATTTGCTTAGTACCTATAGTGTAAAGGTTTATTATCTATTTTATAAATCATTTTATATATTCACACTAGCCGCTAAATATAATTTGGGCCAAGTTTTTGGGAATCTATTGGAGTAAAAATATCTGTGTAATTGGAGTCGGGTCAAGTTTTTGGCATTATTGTCCTGGATAGCGATAGAATTTTTAAACTTAAAATTTTATTTGAACTGTAGATTTATTTTAGGAGAATTAAAATTTAATTTTAGTATTTTTATATTTAAAAATCATAAAGACATAAAATTAAAAAAAAAACCCAAAAAATTAAAAATCTTTTAGGAGTATTTTTATTTTCTGAAATTTTACCTTGTGTGTGCGAAGTTTGGAATCTGAAAGTTTAGTGCCTTACGATTCTAAATTGGAACAAACGATAAAAAAAATTAGAAAACAAGAAGGACTTCACACTTTTCAAGAAATAATGAACACGTTATAAAATAATATTCAACATCAAAATGTTGGAAATGAACGTCATAATTTACAAAGATTTTTAAGGAACTACGCAAACTCTATAGAGGCAAATCAGTGCCTTTGAAGAAAACCTGTATAGCAGCAATAATATCCACTTTCACCATCTCCCAATAATATTAATAAAAACCACAGAAAAGTCGTCTAACCCAGCAGTCTTTCCACTGTCAATGCTATCAAGAGTATTTTTAATCTCATCTTCACTCAAAATCAAACTAAGATTATTGGTGTTTGAATAATTGTGAATATCATTAAAGGTATCACTTTTAATATCAGCCAACACATTATTATCACTCCTGAGAAGTTTAGAAAAATTGTTAACACAATCCTTCTCAATCAGTTCATAATCATGAATATTAGTACCATCCATCTTTTAAATTTTATTAATGGCATTAGTTATCCTCGTCTTCTTAATAAAGACATGGAAATAAGAAATATTTTTATCCCCATCCACCATTTGATGTCCCATCGCTTTATGACTATATAAGGATTCCTCCATGAAAATAACAATATTCAATTCTTCATGACCTCAAAGTAAGGTATCAAAATCCATAATACCATTATCATAATCCATCTCCAAATTTCTAACTTTACTTTCATCTTTGATAACAATATTTTGATGACTACAAAACACCTAGTTTTATTTTTTGAGATTAAAAGCCAATTTTTTTAATAAATGTCACACTCTATACCCAGCATTTCCACCACAACCATTTTTCTAATTATCAATCACAAATTGCTTGAAAGAAGAATGTAAAATCCACGTGTTAAGAAATCTAAAATGATAAGAGTGGGGTTTATTACTGACATTACAACAAGCAAAAGAGGAGCATGATCAAATCCAATAGTAGCCAAATGTTGAACATTAATAACAGGGAACTTGTCCAACCAAAGACTATTGGAAATAAGCTTATCCAATCTTTCAAAAACAAAACTTATAAACCGAGTAAAAGAGCTATCTTTAAATCCTAAATCAAACAAACTAGCATCAAATAAAGCTTCAGAGAATTCAACAACCAAATTCATACTAGGAAGCCTCTCACTTTTTTTTCACGAGCTGGTGTAATCATATTAAAATCTCCTCCAACTAACTAAGGTTAATTAATTGATTTAAGCAAAATCAATTGATTCCAAAGTTTCAATCTAGTAGTTCTATTGCAACCTACCTAAGTAATATGACAAGAAAAGAACAGTTTTCCGAATGAACTCTAATATGAATAAATTGAGGATGCTCTATCAGAATAACCACATTTAAAGAACTTATCCAAAGAAACCATATTTTTGTGTTGGAATTAGCAAACATTTTAAAATTCCTAAATCATATTTAATACTTCACATTGTTCTGCACATCCACAAGTGGTTCAAGGACTTTAAGAAAATTAATTTTATAAGACCTGGTGATATGTCTCAACCTATTAGAGGCATTGGTATTAGCAATGCCGCTAATATTCCAAACAAGAAAATTAAACATCATTAACAAATTTTGAACCTCTAGTAATCATAGAGGAAGGCAAAATAAGTTTGTTTAATTCATTTCATTCACCATTAACTTGTAATTGAGCTACATCTGGATGAACATAATTGAGTTCCCTTATATTTTTAATTTTTCTCTTCCTAGATGATTTTGAACCAACCAGTCCTCTTCCAATTCTGTTTTAACAAGAACCAAACTATCATCAATATTCACAATATTAGAGTTATCAAAAAAATTCATAACATCATTTTCATTACTTCTAATATTTTGTTTATCGCAATTCTCAGCCTCGGCAGCAGGAACACCGTCAATATTCTTCCCAATATAACGCATAGGAACTTCATTAGTCACAACCATATTGCCAATAAGAGAAGAATTGCCCACCTCCTGATCAACCTTTATCTCAATGATATCAACATTAGAATCTTGTTTCACAAGCAATTCTTCTCGTGGTTCGTTCTATTCCTCAATATTATTATGATTATCTTCACCTTTGTCATACTCATGTTGAATAGCAAAACTATTTGCCTTATCAACATTCCAAACTTCTTCTTTATTATCAGTTTTTCTCCCTATAATTGTATTACCTTTGAAATTCATCAATTCAGGATATGTGACAAAATAATTAGCCAAATTAAGCCCAAACATTATGCATGTATGACAATATGAAAGAACACATTCCATTTCAATACTTTGTCAATAACCTGAATTTAAATTCCCTATCCAAATAGAATCACTAAATGGCATCGTAACATCTCTTTCCACCATTACATGAGCAACAGAAGGTTTAGTGCAATTAAACACAGCATGATTTATCTTTATTTATGTTCCATAAATGGCACCTAAAGAATAAAGAACTTCCATATTAAACAAATATAACTTCAAACCTAAAAAACAAAACCATATATGAACAATTAATGGTTTTTCTTTAGTGTTAAATGTCATGATCTACTTTAAAATCTTCATATTAGCTTTCTCAATTAACAAAACATTCCCTTAAACTAAAGAAGGATAATCAATTTTCTTCTCCAACCTGATCATAAGATGTCTCCTATCAATAAGCCCAACATTCTAATGACCTTGAAGCTTCAATTCCACAAAAAAACATAAGGATANCTCAATTAACAAAACATTCCTTTAAAATAAAGAAGTATAATCAATTTTCTTCTCCAACCTGATCATAAGATGCCTTCTGTCAATAAGCCCAACATTCCAGTGACCTTGAAGCTTCAATTCCACAAAAAAAAACATAAGGATGACTTCCATTCTAGGATGTGCAAAAGTGAATTTCCCCACAAAAGTGAACTTTAAAGGTTTTCACTAAGACTTTTTTTTCTTCTTCTTGATAAAAAATAATAGGTTCACCATTCTTTCGAGCCGCTTTCATTAAGAGCCAAGCAGATGAGCCATCTACCATTTGATTTTTGAACTAAAAGAGAAAAAGATAATTATTTGCATCATTAGTCACCAAATTCTGATTACTGACAAGAATCTCCTGATAATATAGGTTATTAGGTGAAGAAGCCATGATGAGAACCTCCCACAAACTATGAAGCCTAGCAAGAGATTCTTGAAACCAGAGAGTTATTATCGAGACAAACTTCTTGAAACCAAAGCGCCTTCTTCAAGATTTTGAGCCTCGGAATCGAAATAGTCTCTTAAAAGCTTTTACATAAAGTTTATATTAATTATAAAACAAGTTTAATTAGCATGTAGTACCTTAATTATATAGAATATAATAAATGATTTCTAAGTAAGAAATGAACCCACCACGTGATGTTGCTTATTGACTTCACTAGAGTTTGTAAAGTTCTAGCTAGCACCTTTTGGCAAATGGCCTTGTTGGCTGTGTCAACTATCAAGGCTAAATATTTTGAGTAACTCTGATAATTTGAACTTGCTCAAGAAATCATCATATTTTTTGGTAACTTCTACGTAATAAATTAATCTACTTGCTAACTTTATATGAACTCGTCTCATTAAGCTGGGCTAGCTAGGCTTGAACTTTGCTTATTTTCTCACAACAATGCCATGTCAAATTGGCTTAAGATACTTCTGATTTACAAGTTGTTCCGCTCAAGTAGAAAAATTACTCCATAGAAAAATGATAAAACATTATCACTGTTTTTTTATAAAGTCCGCTAAAGAAGTGATGAACTTTCTCAAAATTATCCTCATCAAATTGCCCATTAACTTTCAAACCACATCAAAATGATGCTAGTATAAGATTACCATCAATGATAGGGAATATTTCTTTCTTTGATCAAAAAGATCATCAATAGCTGCTCATATATATTCAAGTGCCCACTATTCAAGGCCTAAGTTAATGACACCAACCTAATGTCTCTTCGTCTAATCATAATTTAATTTGAAAGGATTCAATTTCCCCAAATTAAAAAAGATAATAGTTAACATAACTATTATTACGATTACAAATCGGGTTATTTGTCTAGTCATTTCATTAGTTTTCTCCAAAATTAAAAGAGCCGATTAGCAAAAAATTAATGAAAATTAATTATAATTTTTTTGCTCTAGTCAAAATACAGCTGTTGGGAGGCCACCTCTTCATGCCCAAGCATGAGATGAACCAGCCCTGGCTGCACCAATGCGGGAAAACTTATTATGTGAGGATAAAGTGGATGCCAATAAGTGTGGATTTGATTGTAATTTAGTTATATTGATTGTGTTGATACAATCATTACACTTATAATATAATCAAATTTATATTTTCGAATTCCGCATCTGATAAGTAGGACCTTTTGAACATAGAGTACTGTTGGCTTTCGGAAATATTTCGTACGGAATACGCACGCCGTGCGTAATCACCCATCAATAACTTCTGCTTCAGGGTTATTGAGAGATTATTGGGAGGTTATTGGAGTATTAATTATAATAACATATAACCTCAATAACCTTTCAATAGACTTTGCGGGTTTTATTTCGATGTTATTCAGAGATTATTATGGGGGTATTGCGTGGTTAATGGAATCACACGAAGAGCTGCGTGCGCATTCCATATGGAAATATCAGTAACCATAAAATAACAAAATGCGCGGGTTCTCAATGAAACCAAAGTTTATGGTGTCAAACGGAATCAATGATATATATTATATATACAAAATTGCAAAGAAATTCAACTTTTTAAACCATTTTGAAAGCATTTTAAGGGGAAGAGCAGTTGGAAATCAGACAAAAATGGCTCGGCATACCTCAACTTTTTTTTATCTTTTGAGGGAATGGTTCATGATTATTTAAGGAAAAAAAAAATNTTCTCTTATATTTTGAAATGTTGTGGAGGTGATTTATGCAATTTTATTTTTTTTCTCATGCAANCATTAGTCACCAAATTCTGATTACTGACAAGAATCTCCTGATAATATAGGTTATTAGGTGAAGAAGCCATGACGAGAACCTCCCACAAACTATGAAGCCTAGCAAGAGATTCTTGAAACCAGAGAGTTATCATCGAGACAAACTTCTTGAAACCAAAGCGCCTTCTTCGAGATTTTGAGCCTGGGAATCGAAATAGTCTCTGAAAAGCTTTTACATAAAATTTTATATGAATTATAAAATAAGTTTAATTAGCATGTAGTACCTTAGTTATATAGAATATAATAAATGATTTCTAAGTAAGAAATGAACCCACGTGATGTTGCTTATTGACTTCACTAGAGTTCGTAAAGTTCTAGCTAGCACCTTTTGGCAAATAGCCTTGGTGGCTGTGTCAACCATCATGGCAAAATATTTTGAGTAACTCTGATAATTTGAACTTGCTCAAGAAATCATCATATTTTTTGGTAACTTCTACGTAATAAATTAATCTATTTGCTAACTTTATAAGAACTCGCCTCATTAAGATGGGTTAGCTAGCCTTGAACTTTGCTTATTTTCTCATAACAATGTCATGTCAAATTGGCTTAAGATGCTTCTGATTTACAAGTTGTTCCGCTCAAGCAGAAAAATTATTCCATAGAAAATGAAAACATTATCACTGTTTTTTATAAAGTCCGCTAAAGAAGTGATGAACTTTCTCAAAATTATCCTCGTCAAATTGCCCATTAACTTTCAAACCACATCAAAATGATGCTAGTATAAGATTACCATCAATGATAGGGAATATTTATTTCTTTGATCAAAGAGATCATCAATAGATGCTCATATATGTTCAAGTGCCCACTATTCAAGATCTAAGTTAATGATATCAACCCAATGTCTCTTCCTCTAATCATAATTTAATTTGAAAGGATTCAATTTCCCCAGATTAAAATAGATAATAATTAACATAACTATTATTACGATTACAGATAAAGAGCCGAATAGCCAAAAATTAATGAAAAATACATATATTTTTTTTTGCTCTAGTCAAAATACAGCTGTTGGGAGACCACCTCTTCATGCCCAAGCATGAGATGAACCAGCCCTGGCTGCACCAATGCGGGAAAACTTATTATGTGAGGATAAAATGGATGCCAATTGGTGTGGATTTGATTGTAATTTAGCTATATTGATTGTATTGATACAATCATTACACTTATAATATAATCAAATTTATATTTTCCAATTCCGCATCTGATAAGTAGGACCTTTTGCTCTTAGAGTACTGTTGGCTTCTGGAAATATTTTTGTACGGAATATGCACGCAGCTTTACGTGCGTAATTGCCTCTCAATAACCTCCACTTCGAGGTTATTGGGGGATTATTGAGAGGTTATTGGAGTATTAATTATAATAACCTACAACCTCAATAACCTTTCAATAACTTTTGTGGGTTCTATTTCGATGTTATTCATAGATTATTATGAAAATATTACGGGGTTAATGGAATACACACAAAGAGCTGCGTGTGTATTCCATATGAAAATATCAGTCAACCAGAAAAATAACAAAATACGCGGGTTCCCGATGCATCAAAGTTTACAGTGTCAAACGGAATCAATAATATATATTATATATACAAAATTGCAAATAAGTTCAACTTTTTAAACCATTTTGAAAGCATTTTAAGGGGAAGAGCAGTTGCAAATCAGACAAAAATGGCTCGGTATACCTCAACTTTTTTTTTTCTTTTGAGGGAATGGTTCATGATTATTTAAGGAAAAAAAATACTTCTGAAAGCTACTCAAAGCTAACATTATTTTAATGTACTAATTCAAAAAAAAAATTTGTTCAACGTAGTACTTTCTATGACATGCAAAATTGGCTTTACTGAATATTCTGAATTTCATGGTCAGAAAAATATTTTCCTAATCTGACAAACAAGGATTTATATTTTAATGGCATACTAGATGAATTGACACTTTCTAAGGCGACATGCAATCATCAAGTATGAATTCGTTCATTGGAAATTAACTATCCGTTAGAGTTTGGATTGGGCTAGAATAATATTACACTAATTTTGAATGAAAATTTAAAGATGAAGCATCATGTTTTGGAGAGGATAAAGATGAAGCATCATGCTTTTTCTTTTCCTTTACAGACTTGTAGTAAAATCCATATTAGACTGTATTTGGTAGGCAAATGACACATTCCCTAAAAGCAGCTGAGAAAAAAGGAGGAATAGAAAACCTGATGAGTAAGAAAAATGTTAATCTATTTAAAGGCCAAGCAGAGAAATAAGCCAACCCATAGAAAATCTTCATACATTTGAAAAAAGATATGAAATGGTTGAAAAGACTCCAGAAATTCAGTTAGAATCATATAGAATGAGCTGTTGACATCAGTATTCATGGAATAGGCATTCTTTAAGACCAGCAAAACAAAAGCTTCCAACCAGAATGAAGATATCATAGCAATCGATTCAGAATAAAGGTTCACGAGGGATAAGAAATCAGTATCCCATCGTACTGATATAACCGTATTAGATCATAAGAAGAGAATTTAAAAAGAGCTCGAGAAATCCACCCACAAAAACATAAAAAACTCCTTCCATGTACGAAGAATTTATAAAATTATTATAAACCCGAATCCAAATTCCAATGGCTTGAAACCAGTACACAGCAATATCTGATGAAATTTCACATTTGATTAAGTCCTTTTACAACCTCTAGATATCATCATAGATCAAAGAAATATAAACATAAAGTGTAATATTTGTAAAATGCTAGTTTAAGATGCATCTCAGCTAACTATAACTCCGAAATCTCTAACCAATAACGTTAGTGTTAAACCCAAAAGTGGCCAAGAAGCACGCCCAAGAAGTAGAGCACCCAAAGAAGTGATGAGGGAGAGGGTGAACAGTAATGATGGACGTCTAGCATTTTTTCCTCATGAAATGGTCTCTGAGACACCTTGATTACATGGTTACATTTAAGCCCTTATGTATAACAGGATATAGGGGCATTGCGATAATTTATGTAATACATGTGATTAGACTAGTAAACAATCATTAACAAAAGATAGCAAACTTATTTCACGTCAGCCTGTACTTGCTCGCTCTATGATCCTGAGTCAAGTTGCGTGAAGTGGGTATGGAAGTTCTTTGGCAAAGTATTTCCATGAGTTCTCATATACTGGTACATTCTTCTTGTTTGTCGAGTAGTATGATGTTCTTTGTTCGGCTCTTCCTGTGGGAGTCTTTCGTTTGGCCTTTATGTTATTTGACCCGCTAATTAGGCGAACGACTTGACAGAGCCCTATAACAATCTTTTGACTCGGGCATTAATTTTTTTGATTATCTGACTTGGCATGTTGATTGATTCTGTCATATTTTGACTGGAGACCAACTTCATTTGTTATGTTCCTCAGCTTTCTATTAAGATTCATGTTGTTAATTTGGTCATACATGTTTAGTTCCTCGATTTTGTTTTTAAAACAACAGTTGTGAAAAAAACAAGACAGTTAAATATTGCATTAAATGCAACTTTAATTCTTCAAATTAGCATTTAATTATTTAATTCCCTGAATTTCCGTTCTCCGCCACATAATAAATAGGTTGCCATCAGTTATCAGGGATCCCTGTATTTCCCCTTGGTTCAAGGCTTTGATCGTTCTTTGCAATAAGTGCTCTAATGGCGGGGGATAAGAAGAGTGGCCTTGAGGGACCATCAGATGACCTTGGTTGAAAGCCTTTAGGCTATTCATGGAGAAAATTCGTCCTCCACACCTCCCACTTGGATTGAGAGTCGCCCTATCGATGGTAGTTCTATTGGCGAGCAAGGAAGAAGCCTCGAAAGCGACCAACCCGCTAAAAGAAGAAGGATAAAATGGTTGGTGATAAAGGGGGGACCTACAGGTTGCGGCGATAATGAAGACAATTCATCTGATGATATTCCACTATTGCATTAGAAGTCTGCGAGAAGCCAGGTCAGGACTTGTTGTGGAATCAGTTGCCTTCGATAATCGACAGAAGGAGGATAATCAGTGTGCTCGCTAGTGTGGATCACCCAAAGATAAGAACACATATGATCCCTCTTAGACTAGGGGTAAGGGAGTTATGGTTGTTCCACCCATACCTGGGGATAGTTCCTCATCATCGCTCTGGTCTAAGGTTGGATCAATTCCTTGGTTGGAGTCTGATGTTGGTTCATCTGTAAAGGTGGTATTTTCAGCCTCTTGACATTTCTTCTTTTGCATAGCTAACGCAATCCCTATCTCTTACTCTCCTGAGGTGGTTGAGGGCCAAACATAGACTCCTCGAAAAACTGTTGGAGACTAGCTGGCGGTTACTAAAAGGAAGTCGGCTGATTTTGTGGTTTATCGCATGGTTGAAATGGCAAACGACATGCCTAAAATATGTTTGTTTTATTTGCACATTTAATGCTTAGTTTTAATTATATTGTGCTTTAATGAAAAGTATTTTTAATATTTTTGGTTGTAAGTATACTAAATGAACAAGTGGAGAAAATGGAACGAAAATAGGGCAATTTGGAGTTAAAAGAAAAAAACAAGTCAAAGTGGACTCGGCTCCTAGGCGCCAGACAATAGAGAGACTGGCGCCTAAGCGCCAGAATCTGGCGCCTAGGCACCAGACAATAGAGAGGCTGGTGCCTAAGAGCAAAAATTTGGCACGTAGGTGCCAAAAATGATTTTCTAGAATGTTCAATGAAGTTGGGTGAATTTTGAAAGTGTGCTTGAAGTGACTCTTGGTGATTTTAAGAGCTTTATTTAAAGAGGCTTCTGGAGAGTCTTTTGGAAGAAGAGTTTTTAGGAGAGAGAGAGAGAGAAGGGCTTGGAAATTCTTGGAGGCTTGAAGGATTTCCTTGGTGGCTTGCTTCGATTTGAAGGAGAAGAGGTGAAGTGAGAGATATCTTCTTCACTACATTTCTAAGTGTGATTGGAGTGGAATTGTAAGGAGAGTGAGTAATTCAATGGAACTAGAAGGATTGCTTGGGAAGGAGTTTGATATAAGTTGTGTATTTTTTTATTTTACTTAATCTTGTTTTGTAAACTTATATTTATTTTATAAATTCATGTGTTGTTGTGTCTTCCTCATGATATCTGAGTAGTCTCCTTTGTCTTTCTCTCTGCAATGAGGAATAATTATGTGTAGGAATATAGTTTAGTAGAAGTACCTTTAATTCCATAAATTGTGATGATTTAAACTCTATGCTTAGTCTACTTATCAATCTAGTCAATTGATTTGTTAAAATCTGTTGTAAAACATAAAGACCCGGAGGTGCTATGCTTTCCTCAACATAGTAAGAATCACATTTAGTCTCATGGATGAGAATGTAGTCCATGGGGTTAAGTGAAAAAAATAGGGAAAGAAGTTTTGATGGCCGTAAATTGGAGATTTAGAGTGACAATCTAAAATTTCCAATTTTTTGGTCTCTCATCACATGGCTTGTTGCATCATAGGCCTCAGAGCCCATGCTCGTACCTTAGTTCTTATACAGACTCATTACATTGCTTCTCCTTATTACATGTGAGTGTGTGTGTTCTTAGGCATGGCTCCCTGCAAGAAAAATTGACCTAATATACTAATGTGCATGCAAAAACACGGTAAAGGTAAAAGCACACAAAAAATAAAAGTAGAAAAATGCACCTGACTATAACAACCAAGCCAGCAAAGAACAATAGTCAGGTTCCAAAATATGCTACATAGCAACCTAACCCTAGCATAGTACACAAACTAATAGAAAGTGTCCTAACTAGCATCTAAGTGCATAGGGAAAAGTCTTCGAGTGTGTATGACTTTGACAGGGTTGCCACACCGGCCCTGTCTTAAAGATTCATGGGATCTAAAGAGAGTTACCCAGGATGGATTTTAAAATACTTTGCCTAATATATACCCTAGCTTACTATTTACATAATTTTAAAATTATGATAGATATCATAAGTTGAAAACATATATATTTTTTTTAGAAAAATAGGTTCACTAAATGCAAACCTGTAACATGCAAAATGTTTCAAGTTAGATCCCATTGGATCTTTAGCACAGTTATACTAGTGTTGATCTCAATGTGCTAACTCGCATTGCTTTTCAGGATCTACCTGACAAGCAATACTCATCAAAGCATCATGACTGACACCGGGTCACTCACCCATCAAGCCTAGCTCGCTATCAACCACATATGCAAATGTAAGTGCAAGAAGTCATACACTAATTTGGTGATGATTATACCACAAATGCATTGACTTGGGAGGCATTAGAATACTATAGAGGTGTTGACTCGAAGAATGGGGTATGATAAGAAGGCTGTGACCTGAAAGGGTTGGGTATGTTGAGGCGAAAATGATCTGAACGGAATAGAGCCACTAGCTTGAGCAGAAACGCCAAGAAACTCACGTCTGCTAAAAAAACTAATCAAAGTAAGTGTACTGAGGAAGCTTTGGTAGATGTTGGCTCAAAGGATTGAGTGTACCACAGAGGCATTAAGTCAAAAGATGGGTATACTAAGGTGATAGTGACCCAAAGAGAATAGGGTAAACTAGCTTGAGTAAGAATGTTGAGGGACTCACATCCACTCAAGAACTAATCAAAGTGAGCATATTGTAGAGGCAATGGATCAAAGGATGGGTATGTCGAGGTGGAATAAGTCAAATGGGTATTGATACACAAAAATAATATATTGTTTTAAGCATCCTTTTTATGCCTACTTTTGGTGATGTTACACTTTAAAGAAAGGTATTTTTATTTTTATTTTTATTTTTGTTGCAGGTATACCATTTTTTAGGCATTTGGAGTAAAAATGGCAAAAAGAGCAAAGTTTGGAGCAAAAACACCCAATTTTGGGGTTTGGCGCATGATGCACCAAAATCCATAGCGTCGACGCATGATGTGCCAGATCAGCGCATGATGCGCCAAGTGCGAATATTTCAAATTAAGGAGGTTCTAGATGAATTTTGCACGAATTTTCAAAGGGACACTTGTTCTAAACACCTCATGGAGTGATTCAATGCATCTCGACACTTTAGAAGGTTTTAATTTGAAGGGATTTGACTCTTGGATCAAAGGGGCACATCTTTTGAATTCAAAGGTTTGACTTTTAAATTTTGGAGGGAAATTGAAATTCTTCTTAGAGGAGGCAGCACAAAAAAAATCAAGTGGGAGAAGAACTTCAAGAGAGGGGCGAAAAAAGATAGGTGGCATGAGAACCAAGAGGGAGAGATAGAGAGAGAAAGTGAAGGGCTTGGAGATTGTCTTCTAGGGTTGTAAAATGTGAGGGAATGTGAGATTTCTTCTTCATTACACTTCTAAGAGAGAATTAAGAGTGTTTCTAAAGAGAGAAAGTCTTATAGAGAACTTTGAGGGATTTTCTTGGGAAGGAATATGAGATAAGTTGTATTTTTCATTTATTTTGTTTATAAACTTATTTTTATATATGAAGTCTGTGTTTTATTATATCATTCTCATGAATTCTGAGTAGTCTTATTTATCTTTTTGCCTACTTTGAAGAAATGGTTTTATGAAGAATTGATTTTAATTTCTACGGTTTTAAATGTAGAAAATTTGTGATGATTTGAACTCTGATCTTCATTTACTTTTCGATCTGGCCAATTGAATTGTTAAAATGTATTGAGAAACAAATGTTCTAAAAACGGGATATTATTTCTACAATAAAGGGAGAATCACACTTGATTTTATGAGAGAGTATGTCATTCATGGGATTGGGTACAAATAAATAAGGAGATATACTTCGTTGGATGTAGAATTGGAAGATTTTAAGGTGATAGATTAGAAGCCCCAATTTAGTTTAGTTGATTGGAAACTATTGCGAGCATGTTAGCCCTCAGGTGAGGGAGTAGTGGGAGCTATGGAGTGACAGTCGGTATCCTCCCATCCTAATCACGGAATTAGGGACCAAACTCTGGATTAGTCAATGTTCTTTATAGCGCTCGGAAGAGGGTAGAGAATAAATTTGCTCCTATTTGTCACAAAATAGTTTTTAAATATTTTTCAAATGATTTCAATTTCTTCACAATCCATATTTTTATTGTAAAGGAGAAGGGTGTTTTCTCATACTTGAACTTTTCGTCAACAAAAACTTTTGTTTTATTTCAACAATTTCACTTTTGAAAGTTTAGCATCTAGTTTAACTTAACTATTGTAGTCGTACATCTGCATATTTAGTAGAATTTTACTTGAGTAGTTTAACTTCAAACTTTGTACTTTACTTTATTTTTATTTTTATTTTAATTTAGGAATAGAATATTAATAGCTAGCTTATATATATATTTCCAGCTTCCCTGTGGGATCGATATCTAAGACTCCATTAGAGTCTTGTATTACTTGAACGATACTTACNATATTTTCCTAATCTGACAAACAAGGATTTATATTTTAATGGCATACTAGATGAATTGACACTTTCTAAGGCCACATGCAATCATCAAGTATGAATTCGTTCATTGGAAATTAACTATCCGTTGGAGTTTGGATTGGGCTAGAATAATATTACACTAATTTTGGATGAAAATTTAAAGATGAAGCATCATGTTTTGGAGAGGATAAAGATGAAGCATCATGCTTTTTCTTTTCCTTTACAGACTTGTAGTAAAATCCATATTAGACTGTATTTGGTAGGCAAATGACACATTCCCTAAAAGCAGCTGAGAAAAGAGGAGGAATAGAAAACCTGATGAGTAAGAAAAAATTTAACCTATTTAAAGGCCAAGCAGAGAAATAAGCCAACCCATAGAAAATCTTCATACATTTGAAAAAAGATATGAAATGGTTGAAAAGACTCCAGAAATTCAGTTAGAATCATATAGAATGAGCTGTTGACATCAGTATTCATGAGAATAGGCATTCTTTAAGATCAGCAAAACAAAAGCTTCCAACCAGAATGAAGATATCAGAGCAATTGATTCAGAATAAAGGTTCACGAGGGATAAGAAATCAGTATCCCATCGTACTGATATAACCGTATTAGATCATAAGAAGAGAATTTAAAAAGAGCTCGAGAAATCCACCCACAAAAACATAAAAAACTCCTTCCATGTACGAAGAATTTATAAAATTATTATAAACCCGAATCCAAATTCCAATGGCTTGAAACCAGTACACAGCAATATCTGATGAAATTTCACATTTGATTAAGTCCTTTTACAACCTCTAATCCCTAACCAATAGCGTTAGTGTTAAACCCAAAAGTGGCCAAGAATCACGCCCAAGAAGTAGAGCACGCAAAGAAGTGATGAGGGAGAGGGTGAACAGTAATGATGGACGTTTAGCATTTTTTTCCCCATGAAATGGTCTCTGAGACACCTTGATTACATGGTTACCTTTAAGCCCTTATGTATAACAGGATATAGGGTCATTGCGATAATTTATGTAATACATGTGATTAGACTAGTAAACAATCATTAACAAAAGATAGCAAACTTATTTCACGTCGTCCTGTACTTGCTCGCTCTATGATCATGAGTCGAGTTGCGTGAAGTGCGTATGGAAGTTCTTTGGCAAAGTATTCCCACGAGTTCTCATATACCGGTACATTCTCCTTGTTTGTCGAGTAGTATGATGTTCTTTGTTCGGCTCTTCCTGTGGGAGTCTTTTGTTTGGCCTTTATGTTATTTGACCCGCTAATTAGGCGAACGACTTGACAGAGCCCTATAACAATCTTTTGACTCGGGCATTAATTTTTTTGATTATCTGACTTGGCATGTTGATTGGTTCTATCATATTTTGACTGGAGACCAACTTCGTTTGTTATGTTCCTCAGCTTTCCATTAAGATTCATGCTGTTAAAATTTGGTCATACATGTTTAGTTCCTCGATTTTTTTTTAAAACAACAGTTGTGAAAAAAACAAGAAAGTTAAATATTGATTAAATGCAACTTTAATTCTTCAAATTAGCATTTAATTATTTATTTATTTCCGTGCTCCGCCACATAATAAAGAGGTTGCCATCAGTGATCAGGGTTCCCTGTATTTCCCCTTGGTTCAAGGCTTTGATCGTTCTTTGCAATAAGTGCTCTAATGGCGAGGGATAAGAAGAGTGGTCTTGAGGGACCATCGGATGACCTTGGTTGAAAGCCTTTAGGCTATTCATGGAGAAAATTCGTCCTCCACACCTCCCACTTGGATTGAGATTCGCCCTATCGATGGTAGTTCTATTGGCCGGCGAGGAAGAAGCCTCGAGAGCAACCAACCCGCAAAAAGAAGAAGGATAAAATGGTTGGTGATAAAGGGGGGACCTACAGGTTGCGTCGATAATGAAGTTAATTCATCTGATGATATTCCTTTATTGCATTAGAAGTCTGCGAGAAGCCAGGTCAGGACTCGCTGTGAAATCAGTTGCCTTCGATAATCGACAGAAGGAGGATAATCGGTGTGCTCGCTAGTGTGGGTCACCCAAAGATAAGAACACATATGATCCCTCTTAGACTAGAGGTAAGGGAGTTATGGTTGTTCCGCCCATGCCTAGGGATAGTCCCTCATCATCGCTCTGGTCTGAGGTTGGATCAACTCCTTGGTAGGAGTCTGATGTTGGTTCATCTGTAAAGGTGGTATTTTTCAGCCTCTTGACATTTCTTCTTTTGTATAGCTAACGCAATCCCTATCTTTTACTCTCCTAAGGTGGTTGAGGGTCAGACATAGACTCCTCGAAAGACTGTTGGGGACTAGCTGGCGGTTACTAAAAGGAAGTTGACTGATTTCGTGGTTTATCGCATGGTTGAAATGACAAACTGACATGCCTAAAATATGTTTATTTTATTTGCACATTTAATGCCTAGTTTTAATTATATTGTGCTTTAATGAAAAGTATTTTTAATATTTTTGGTTGCAGGTATACTAAATGAACAAGTGGAGAAAATGAAACGAAAATAGAGCAATTTGGAGTTAAAAGAAAAGAAAAGTCAAAGTGGACTCGGCTCCTAGGCTCTAGACAATAGAGAGACTGGCGCCTATGCGCCAAAATCTGGCGCCTATGCGCCAAAATCTGGCGCCTATGCGCCAAAATCTGGTGCATAGGCACAAGAAAATAGAGAGGCTAGTGCCTAAGAGCAAAAATTTGGCACGTAGGTGCCAGAAATGATTTTCTAGAATGTTCAATGAAGGTGGGCAAATTTTGAAAGTGTGCTTGATGTGACTCTTGGTGATTTTAAGAGCTCTAGTTAAAGAGTCTTCTAGAGAGTCTTTTGGAAGAAGAGTTATTAGGAGAGAGAGAGAGAAGGGCTTGGAAATTCTTGGAGGCTTGAAGGATTTCCTTGGTGGCTTGCTTCGATTTGAAGGAGAAGAGGTGAAGTGAGAGATATCTTCTTCACTACATTTCTAAGTGAGATTGGAGTGGAATTGTAAGGAGAGTGAGTAATTCAATGGAACTAGAAGGATTGCTTGGGAAGGAGTATGATATAAGTTGTGTATTTTTTTTATTTTACTTAATCTTGTTTTGTAAACTTATATTTATTTATAAATTCATGTGTTGTTGTGTCTTCCCCATGATATCTGAGTAGTTTCTTTTGTCTTTCTCTCTGCAATGAGGACTAATTATGTGTAGGAATATATTTTGGTAGAAGTACTTTTAATTCTATAAATTGTGATGATTTAAACTCTATGCTTAATCTACTTATCGATCTAGTCAATTGATTTGTTAAAATCTGTTATAAAACATAATGACCCGGAGGTGCCATGCTTTCCTCAACATAGTAAGAATCACATTTAGTCTCATGGATGAGAATGTAGTCCATGGGGTTAAGTGAAAAGAAATAGGGAAATAAGTTTTGATGGCCGTAAATTGGAGATTTAGAGAGACAATCTAAAATTTCCAATTTTTTGGTCTCTCATCACATGGCTTGTTGCATCATACGCTTCAGAGCTCATGCTCGTACCTTAGTTCTGATACAGACTCATTACATTGCTTCTCCTTATTACATGTGAGTGTGTGTTCTTAGGCATAGCTCACTGCAAGAAAAATTGACCTAATATACTAATGTGCATGCAAAAACACGGTAAAGGTACAAGCACACAAAAAATAGAAGTAGAAAAATGTACCTGACTATAACAACCAAGCCAGCAAAGAACAATAGTCAGGTTCCAAAATATGTTACATAGCAACCTAACCCTAGCATAGTACACAAACGAATATAAAGTGTCCTAACTAGCATCTTAGTGCATAGGGAAAAGTCTTCGAGTGTGTATGACTTTGATAGGGTTGCCACACCGGCCTTGTCTTAAAGATTCATGGGATCTAAAGAGAGTTACCCAGGATGGATTTCATGGGATCTAGCCTAGCTTACTATTTACATAATTTTAANAACATGCAAAATGTTTCAAGTTAGATCCCATTGGATCTTTAGCACAGTTATACTAGTGTTGATCTCAATGTGTTAACTCGCATTGCTTTTCAGAATCTACCGGACAAGCAACACTCGTCAAAGCATCATGACTGACACCGGGTCACTCACCCATCAAGCCTAGCTCGCTATCAACCACGTATGATGTAAATGCAAGAAGTCATACACTAAATCGGTGATGATTATACCACAAATGCATTGACTTGGGAGGCATTAGAATATTGTAGAGGTGTTGACTCAAAGAATGGGGTATGCTAAGAAGGTTGTGACCTGAAAGGGTTGGGTATGTTGAGGCAGAAATGATCTGAAGGGAATAGGGCCACTAGCTTGAGCAGGAACACCAAGAAACTCACATCTGCCAAAAAAATTAATCAAAGTAAGTGTACTGAGGAGGCTTTGGTAGAAGTTGGCTCAAAGGATTGAGTGTACCACTGAGGCATTGAGTCAAAAGATGGGTATATTAAGGTGATAGTGACCCAAAGAGAATAAGGTAAACTAGCTTGAGAAAGAATGTTGAGGGACTCACATCCACTTAAGAACTAATCAAAGTGAGCATACTGTAGAGGCAATGGATCAGAGGATGGGTATGTCGAGGTGGAATGAGTCAAATGGTTGGGTATTGATACACAAAAATAATATATTATTTTAAGTACCTTTTTATGTCTATTTTTGGTGATGTTGCACTTTAAAGAAAGGTATTTTGTTTTTTTGTTGCAGGTATACCATTTTTAGGCATTTGGAGTAAAAATGGCAAAAGGAGCAAAGTTTGGAGCAAAAACAGTCAATTTTGGGGTGCGCCAAAATCCATAGCGTCGACGCATGATGTGTCAGATCAGTGCATGATGCGCCAAGTGTGACTTTTTCAAATTAAGGAGGTTCAAGATGAATTTTGCATGAATTTTCATATGGACACTTGCTCTAAACACCCTATGGAGTGATTTAATGCATTTAGACACTTTAGAAGGTTCTAATTTGAAGGGATTTTACTCTTGGATCAAAGGGGCACATCTTTTGAATTCAAAGGTTGGACTTTTAAATTTTGGAGGGAAATTAAAATTCTTTTCAGAGGAGGCAGCACAAAATAAAATCAAGTGGGAGAATACCTTCAAGAGAGGGGCCAAAAAAGATAGATGGCATGAGAACCAAGAGGGAGAGATAGAGAGAGAAAGTCAAGGGCTTGGAGATTGTCTTCTAAGGTTGTAAAAGGTGAGGGAAGGTGAGAGATTTTTTCTTCATTACATTTCTAAGAGAGAATTGAGAGTGTTTCTAAAGAGAGAAAGTCATATAGAGAACTTTGAGCGATTTTCTTGGGAATGATTGTGAGATAAGTTGTATTTTTCATTTATTTTGTTTATAAACTTGTTCTTATATATGACATTTGTGTTTTATCGCATTCTTCTCATGAATTTTGAGTAGTCTTATTTATCTTTTTGTCTACTTTGAAGAAATGGTTTTATGAAGAATTGATTTTATTTTCTATGGTTTTAAATGTAGATAATTTGTGATGATATGAACTCTGATCTTCATTTAATTTTCGATATGTCCAATTGAATTGTTAAAATATGTTGAGAAACAAATGTTCTAAAAATGGGATATTATTTCTACAATAAAGGGAGATCACATTTGATTTCATGAGAGAGTATGTCTTCCATGGGATTGGGTACAAATAAATAAGAAGATATACTTGGTTGGATATAGAATTGGAAGATTTTAAGGTGACAGATTAGAAGCCCCAATTTGGTTCAGTTGATTGGAAACTATTGCAAGTATGTTAGCCCTCAAGTGAGGGAGTAGTAGGAGCTCTGGAGTGACAACTGGTATCCTCCCATCCTAACCACGGAATTAGGGACCAAACTCTGGATTAGTCAATGCTCTTTATAGCGCTCGGAAGAGGGTAGAGAATAGGATTTCTCCTATTTGGCACAAAATAGTTTTTAAATAAATTTCAAATGATTTCAATTTCTTCAAAATCCATATTTTTATTGTAAAGGGGAAGGGTGTTTTTTCATACTTGTACGTTTCGTCAACAAAAACATTTGTTTTATTTCAGCAATTTTACTTTTGAAAGTTTAGCATATAATTTAACTTAACTATTGTAGTCGTACATCTGCATATTTAGTAGCATTTTACTTGAGTAGTTTAAATTCAAACTTCGTACTTTACTTTATTTTTATTTTTATTTTAATTTAGGAATAGAATATTAATAGCTATCTTATATATATTTTCAGCTTCCCTGTGGGAACAATATCTAAGACTTCATTAGAGCCATGTATTACTTGAACGATACTTATACTTGCGTTATATGTAGAAGGGGAATTGGGAGTTTAAAAGAGATTTTAAAGATAAATTATTTTCATTAAAGTTACATTATTATTTTGGTTACATTGCATATTTATTATTAATTTAATCCTAAGTTTCCACGCATCAAGTTTTAGGCGTCGTTGTCGNAAGATAAATTATTTTCATTAAAGTTACATTATTGTTTGGGTTACATTGCATATTTATTATTAATTTAATCCATCAAGTTTTAGGTGTCGTTGTCAGGGAATTAACGGAAAGCATTAGTTATTTTATTTTATTTTAAAAATATAAAAAAAGAGTAAAGTATTTGTAGTTTAGTTTGAACATTTTCTTGTTTAAGTGTGTTTCTTATTTTTAATTTCTTGTTTTATTTTGTTTATGTGTAGTACAAGATTTGAAAACTTAGTATCTTACGATTCTGAATTAGAAAGAACTTTTATAAAAATTCCAAAACAAAAAAAAATTATTCCAGCAAAATAGCTTGCAACTTAAGTAATGCTGGAAATGAAAATGAACATCATCAGAGACCTTTAAGGGATTATGCTAATCCTACAGCAGATGAAATTTATTTGAGTATACAAAACCCTGTTGTAGCTGCCAATTCATTTGAGCTTAATTTTGTTGTTATCCAAATGGTGCAAAACAATCAATTTGGTGGAACACCAACTAAAGATCCTAATTTACACCTTGCTAGTTTTCTAGAATTATGTGCTACATTTAAATATGATGGAGTGTTGAATGATGTTTTCAGACTTAGAGTTTTTCCTTTTTCACTGAAGGATAAAGCTAAGATGTGGTTAAACTTATTAACACCTTGATCTATCAGAACATGGGGAGATTTATCACAAAAATTTTTATTTAAATATTTTCCACCTTCAAAAAATGCTAAGCTTAGAAATGATATTACATTTTTTTGTCAGTTTGATGGGAAATCAATTTATAAAGCCTGGGAAAGATTTAAAGATCTCCTTATGAAGTGTCTACACCATGTGTTGCTAAATTGGTTAATAATTCAAACTTTTTATAATTGATTGGTTGGATCTCTTAGATCGATAATTGACGTTGTTGCTGGTGGATCATTAATGCCAAAACCATTCGATGGCGCATATTCATTAACTGAAGAGATGGCTACTAATAATTTTCAATGGCGCACAAAAAGTGTAAATCCAAAAAGAGTAGCCAGTATTCATGATTCTGACGCAATATCTATATTAGCTGCTTAAATAGTCATTATATCGAAGAAGATAGATCAATATGGAATGAATTATTCTCAAACAGCACCTGTCTCATTTGGACAAATAATCGAATCCAAATATTCTTATGAGACTTTAAATGCAATAAACAATCGTTCTAATAATCCTTATACCAATTATTATAATCTTGGTTGGAAGAATCATCCAAACTTTAGTTGGAGTAACAATAACTCGAATGTTGCAAATCCACAATGGGGAAACAATGTTGTGAACCCAATAGGAAGCTCCAACAATCAAGGAAATCAAGCTTATAAACNAACCTCATTACCCCCCCCCCAGAATTTAATAATTTGCAAAGTAAGGGAAAAAGTTATCAATGGACGAATTGATATTGCAAATGGGAAGTCCATTACAAAGTTAAGGAGCTACAATCAGAAACATGAAAAATTAATTTGGATGTATTGCTACTGCACTTAGTAATAGACCTCCAGAAACATTGCCTAGTAATGTTGAAGTAAATCCTAAGGATCATAACAATGAGCAAATTAAAGCTATTCAACTGAGAAGTGGAAAAGAATTAAAAGAAAGAGTTCAACTGAGAAGTTGAAATAGAAAAAGATGAGGTGGAAAATGAAAATTCTAGTGAAGATTTTCATTATGAGTCAGAAAGTTTTATTAAACCAATGAAAATCACTGTAGAAAGACCACCACCTCCATTTCCTCAAAGATTGAAGCAAATTTATAAAGATAATCAATTTTCAAATTTTTTGGAATTTTTGAGGAAATTGACGATAAAAATTTCATTTGTTAAATATTTGGAACAAATATCAAATAATGTGAAGTTCATGAAGGATATACTCAATAAGAAAAGGAAGTTTGTAAATAATGAGACTGTTGCACTTAGTGAAGAGTGTAGCACTATAATTCAGAAGAAGTTTCCTGAAAAACTTAAAGATCCTGGAAGTTTTACAATTCTTTGTGCTATTGGCGAAAGATTTTATGGAAAAACTTTATGTGATTTATGAGCCAGTATTAATCTTATGTCATTATCAACTTTTAGAAGGTTGGGCTTAGAAGATATTTCACATACAACTGTAACTCTTTAGTTAGTTGATTATTCGATTACATATCCTAAAGGAGTTATAGAAGATGTTTTAGTAAAGGTTGATATATTTATTTTTCCTGTGGACTTTATTGTATTAGATATGGAGGAAGATAAATAAATTCCTATTATTTTAGGAAGACCATTCCTAGCCATTGGAAGAGCTTTGATAGATGTGTAGAAAGGAGAACTAACTATGAGAGTTAGTTATTAAGAGGTTACATTTAATATTGCAAAATCAATGAGATACCTTGCAAAAGAACAAGAGATCGAATGCTTTAGAATGGATATTAATGAGTATTTTGGCCATGAATATTTCAAAAAGACATATGAAAGCAAATTTGAAAAGGAATATATGGAATATCAAGATAAGGATAAAATCCAAGATGATTCTATGAAAGTGAGTACAGAAGAACTGAAATATGTTCAAGAAAAAATTTTAAATGTTAGATCCTACAGAAAATGGCAACAATTTGATTTCATCTATTAAGAAACCCCCTGAATTAGAATTGAAAACACTTCCTACACATTTGAAGTATGCATTCTTAGAAGATTCATCTACACTACCTGTCATAGTATCCTTAGAACTAACTGATGCGCAAGAACAACAGCTGTTAGAAACTTTGAAAAGATATAAGAAAGCCTTTAGATAGACATTAGCTGATATTAAAGGAATCAGTCCTTCAATTTGTATGCATAGAATTTTATTGGAAGATCAACATAAACCAAGAACTGATCCTCAAAGGAGATTGAATCCTATGATGAAAGAAGTGGTTAAGAAAGAAATTATAAAATGGTTAAATGTGGTAATAATATATCTTATTTCAGACAGTGCTTGGGTGAGTCCAATTCACTATGTTCCGAAGAAAGAAGGTGTAACTGTCGTGACAAATGAGCATAACGAATTAATATCAATAAGACAAGTCACTGGATGACGAATTTTCATAGATTATAGAAAATTAAATTCTGCCACCTGGAAGGATCATTTTTCTTTACTCTTTTTGGACCAGATGTTGGATAGATTGGCTGGGCACAAATATTTTTTTATTTTTTAGATGGATATACCGGTTATCACCAAATACCTATTGCCCTTGAGGATCAAGAGAAAACAACATTTACTAGTCTTTATGGAACTTTTGCATTTCGACGAAATGTCTTTTAGATTATGTAACGCACCTACAACATTTCAAAGATATATGATGTCAATTTCCAGTGATTTGATTGAAAAAGGGATTGAAGTTTTTATGGACAATTTTTCTGTATTTGAAACTTCCTTTGAAATATGTATAAATCACTTAAAGAAGTTTTGGAATGTTGTGAAAAGACTAATCTTGTTTTTAACTAGGAGAAATGTTAGTTTATGGTTGTAAGAGGAATTGTTCTTTGACATAAAATTTCAGGAAATGGAATGGAAGTAAATCCTGCAAAAATTTGGGTTATATCAAACCGACCTCCACCTACTACTGTAAGAAAAGTTAGAAGTTTTTTAGGACATGTTGGATTCTACAGACGATATATTAAAGACTTTTTAAAAATTACTAAGCTTTTATGCCAAATTCTAGAAAAGATGTAAAGTTTGACTTTAACCAAGATTGTTTTAAAGCCTTTGAAACTTTAAAGGAAAAATTGATCACTGCTCCTATAATTGTTTCACCGGATTGGGAGAAAATTTATGAATTAATGTGTAATGCTAGTGATTATGCAATTAGAGTTTTTTTAGTACAGAAATATGATAAGATGTTCAAAGTCATATATTATGTTATTAAGACTCTTAGTGATGCTCAGATTAATTATACCACCACTGAAAGAGAGCTATTAGTCATTGTGTTTGCTTTTGAAAAGTTTAGATCATATTTGATTGGAACTAAATGTGTTGTGCATACTAACCATTCTGCTATTAAATATTTTATGCAAAAGAAGGATGCAAAATCAAGATTAATTAGATGGATACTTATGATGCAAGAGTTTGATTTTGTAGTAGTCGATAGGAAATGGACTGATAATCAAATAGTTGATCATCTATCAAGGTTAGAACAGGAAGAAATACTTGATCTTGAAAGAGAGAATAAAGATACTTTTCCTAATGAACAACTTTATGCTATAAAAAGATGAAAAATATCTTAGTATATTGATATTGTGAATTATATTATTAGTGGTATTTTATCATATGGATTGACAAAACAACAGAAAAAAAATTCATTTATGATTCAAAATTTTACTTTTGGAATGATCCTCATTTGTATAAATAATGTAAAGATTTAGTTATGAGACGATATGTGCCTTATAAAGAAATTCAGANACTGATGAAGGATCTCATTTTAGAAATGTAACAGTTGCAAGATTGGTGGAAAAATATAATATAATACATAAAGTTGCAACTGCTTATCATCCCATACTAATGGTTTAGAGAAACTATCTAATCGTGAAATTAAGAGAATTTTGGAGAAGAGTATTAATCCTAACAAAATGGATTGGTTTATTAGATTAGATTATGCATTATGGACATACAGGATAGCTTATAAGACACCTATAGGAATGTCTCCATATAGATTAATTTTTTGGAAGACTTGTTAATTGCCAGTTCAGTTGGAACATAAAGTTTATTGGGTGATAAAAGAATTTAATTTCAATTTAAAAAAAGCTGGTGAGAAAATATTATTGCAATTGAATGAGCATGAAGAAATTAGGAATGAATCTTACGATAATGTGATGATTTATAAGAAAAAAATGAAAGAATGGCATGATTGGAAGATAGTAAAAAGAGAATTTGAACCTGGACATGAAGTTTTATTATATAATACAAGATTGAAATTATTTCCTGAAAAATTGAAGTCTAGGTGGAAATGGTCATTCAGAGTTATAAAATTCTATCCCTATGAAGCAGTCAATATTGAAGATCCCAAAACTGGAAGAATATTTAAAGTGAATGATCACAGATTGAAACCTTATTTTGATGGTTGAAGACAAAATGCTAAAGAAACTAGTGTTGACCTCACTTTTGGTTGAGGTTTAGTTTTTCTCTTTAGTAGCCTAAGGTTTAGCCAGAGGATTTTCCTATTGACTATTCTAAGAAAACTAGACAAGGAACCCTCACCATTAGAAATTCCAAACTCTTTTTTACTCAACTTGAAGTTCCACATATTGGTACTAACCTCTAGCACTTAGTAAGTGGGGTCATTATGGGGGAACTCAAGATGAGTCACCCTCAGGACTGTTGGACCTTAGGGTTGACTCTGGGTGTTGGTCTAGGGCTTAAGGCACTCACAATCACTCACTACCGTAAACCCAGAATTTTTGACTTTGGTCTCTTGATACTTTTGGGAGACTCATGTACGTGGTCCCCTAAACGCATTAGCCCTAGGCTAGGGTTTGGCTAAGATCACAACATGGAGGACCAGAAATGGGGTTTCCTTTGGTCCATAGCTTATAAATAGAAGGGTTTTGTGAAGTAATTTCACCCCGGATCATTTTTAGCCCTAAAATTTAAGAGAGAGAGATGTTTTGAGAAGATTTCTTCATGGGAGATAGATTTGAAGAAGAAGGAAGGGACCACGAGGAAGATATTCATTAGTCAAAGTGCACAGGAGATGTATAAGGGTTTCTTAGCCGTTATTATTGAAGTAATATCGGAAAATATCAACAAAATTGAGACTATCATGGCTCTACTTTAGATAAAGGCAATTGAGATTCATGCACATCTAGAGCATATTGGATGGCAATTGAAAATGCAATTTACCCATACTAGTTATATAGAAGAAGCAGATAAGGAGATGTATTTTAAACAGAAATGGATAAAAGAAGATAGAATCAGAGCTCGTCGTTTGATCAGCTCTATATTATGATTGCCCAAGGAGAGACTAATGGAAGACTGGAATTTGTCCCAACAAATGAAGAATGGTATTAATTTCAGTGTTAAAGTTTGTTTGTTAGGAGTTGTTGTATAATGTGCTAAGTGTTAAATACTATTTTTTTTTAGATTATGTTAGTTAGTTTATTGTTTTTATTTAGAAATATTTTCTCATCCAAGACTATTTGGAGTGAGAATTAAGTGTTATATGTATTTGTACTCATTTGTGAATGAATATAAGTGTTTTTTTTATGAAAATTTGTGTTATTTTTAGTCTCGAATCAAATGAGTTATATTGGAGAATTTTGAGAAAAAGGAGAGTTAAGGGAGAGGAAAATAGTCATTTAAGTGTTATGAGACCATCTAGGCTATAAGTGCATTTTACTTAAGTTCAAAAATATCAAAAATAGTGCACTGGCGTCAAGCGCCACATTCTCGCGCTTAAGCGCGATGTAACCCGAGAGGAAGATGCCTAAGCGCCACTTATCCGCGCTTAAGCATCGGTTCACGAATGGTTAAAAGTGAAAAATAACCCCAAAAAACGTCATGTTTACTCTCGTCGTCACCTTCAACATCTCGAGTTCACGATTTGAAAGTCTAGCGCAAGTCATTTTGTGGAGATTTCTTGGTGGAATTGAGAAAAATTTTCTAGATTTGGATTTCTTAAGGTAAGAGCTTCATTTCTATGTAAAAATTTTGGATTTTCACCATGTATTTTGAGTACATTTGGAAGAACCCAAAAATCACTATTCATGATGAAAAATGAGGAAAAATCTATGGAAATTGCATAAAAAGTGTAATTTATGCTTATAGGAGTTAAGGGTCTGTTTGGGGCAGCTGCAGCTTATTGAATAATCTGCTGATAAGCTGATTAAAAATAATCAGCTGATAAGCTAGGTGCGGTGACTATTATATTTTTTTATTTTTTTGAAAAAATTAGACCGCTGCCAAAAAGCTGCCACCGCACCTAAATAGGTGCGGTGTGAAAACGCTGCTTTCAGCGTTCTCAAAATGCATAAGCTGCCGAAATGCAGTTTACCCAAACAGTCCAGGTGTGTTTTCAAAACGCTACCGCACCAAATAAGCTGCCCCAAACGGACCCTAAGTTTAGTAGATTAGACTTAATTTTTGAAGTTATTGTGGAATTTTATGAAATTTTTAAAATGACACCAAGAATAAAGTGGAGTAAAGGAAAAAATTCACTTTGATTCGAGTAAATTTGTGAGTTTGAAAGCTCAAGATAGGTACAATGATGCTCTGCAATCACAAAAACTTATCCATGAGAGATGTTTCAAGAATTCGGCTGGATCCATAGAAGATCTGATAGTTCGCCGACAATGGGAACGATTTTGCTATTTTTTTGTTGTGGCTGTTATTTCTGTAGTTAGGGAGTTTTATGCAAACCTTCCCGAGGCTGAAGATGATCGAGTCATGGCTAGAAGAAAATTGGTACCTTTTTCACTAGAGGTAATCAATATGTTTTACCATCTACCACCTGATACTTTGTGTTTTTATGTGAACTATAGTCCTACTGAGACGGAGCTAAGTGAGATTATTTCCTATTTGACTGTTGGAAGAGGGCTTTGGGAAATTACAAATGAAAGAAGAGTCAATTTTTCCTCCTCAAAGTTAAGTGCACCTTCGAAGGCATGCACTATTTTATTTCAGCCCTTCTATTACCTACAAATCATCTCAGTGAAGTTACCAGAGAGAGAGCAACGTTGAACTATTGTATTCAGGAAGGCAAGCTCATCAACATTGGAGCTTTGATTTATCAAACTATCATCAGTTCTGCCACTACTGTTACTACTGCAGGTCTGGAATTTGCTTCCTTGATCTTCTCTTTATGTGAGCAAGCTGAAGTAAGATATGATAGCTGGGAGGAAGTATTATTGCCTCTAAAGCCAATTACAAGTTTTAATGTAAATTCATATTTAGGGCATTCTTTTTTTGGCTGGAGAGGGAGAATGTCAAGGAGTTATGGAATGGCAACGTCTGCTGCTTCTACCTTTGTTGCTTCTACATCTAGAACATCTACCTCATGAGCTTCTACTTCTAGAGGTGAGTCTACGGAAACTCAAAGTCAATTATTGCAAATGATGATGAACAATATCAACTATACCGCAGATAAGGTAAAAAATTTAGAAAGTTTTGTAGATCATATTAATCGGTATAATAGAAGAAAAAGTGATTATGAAGAGAAATTTCATTCATCTCTGGAAAACCTCATTAGGGGTAACCAAGTAGTGCAATTTCCTCCATATCCTAGATACCCTGATTATGAGTCTACAAACTTTTAGAATAGCAATGATCTGAGGATGATGAGGAGAAGGACTGAGTTATTTAATTTTATGTTTGTAATATGTGTTGGACTACGTCGTTTGGACTTGCTACATTTGCATTTGTGTAATTGTTTGAGCCTTGTGATGTGTGAGACTTTTATTTTGTTTAATTGTATTGTGATGTTGTGTTTTGTTAGTATTTTGTTTTAAAATTTTAAGGTAGTAATTGTTGTTGTGTGTTGATTATTGTCTTTTAGTTAGTTATGATTGAACTTATTTCTACATCTTGTGAAAAATTGAAAATCTTGCTAACTTTAGTTTTAAATTTTAAACTCAGAAAACTACTACCCTATATTTTTCTTTTATCTTATTAGTGTGTTTGTTTTTATGTTGAGACAGGAAATTAAAGTTAGTGTGTTAGTTTGTTTTTATGTTTGCACCCACTACTTAGAAGTCTACTAAATCTCTACATGTTGAATTCAAATGAAAATGATATAAAATTGATCAAAAATTAATTTTACTCATGTTTTTAGTTTTATACTGGTATAATTTGGGTATAAAAATTCCTGTAAGCATGTTATTTCAAATTTTCATTCGTGCTTATATATATATCTACGCTAAACTGTTTAATCTTATTAAAAATTTAAGTTTGGGAGGGCGGAATGAAAAAATATTTTCAAAACTGGAATTTTATTTGTTCTCAAATGTGCTACAAGTGAATTTGATTTTATTTTCAAAATGGAATTTTATTTGTTCTCAAATGTGCTACAAGTGAATTTGATTTGAAAAGAAAAAAAAATTGATTATGTATATGAAGCTGATGCTAAACTATTTAATGTGTTAAAAATTTAAGTTTGGGGGGATGAAAAATATTAAAAAACTGATGCTAAACTATTTAATGTGTTAAAAATTTAAGTTTGGGGGGATGAAAAATATTAAAAAAAAACTTTGTTCTCAAATGTACTACAAGTGAATTTGATTTTAAAAGAAAAAATGATCATGTATATGAAGTTATATTAGGGAAGTAAAATTTGATTTTAGAAATGAGTAAGGTATGTATATGAAGTTATATTAGGGAAGTAAAATTTGATTTTAGAAATGTGTAAGAAAATTTAGTTAAAATTTTTAAAATTTGATTTTAGAAATGAGTAAGAAAATTTAATTAAAATTTTAAATTAGGGAAGTAAAATTTGATTTTAGAAATGAGTAAGAAAATTTAGTTAAAATTTTAAGTAATGAAATGAACTACTAGTGAATTTGATTTGAAAAGAAAAATTGATCATGTATATGAAGTTATATTAGAATTTGATTATAGAAATGAGTAAGAAAATTTAGTTAAAATTCTGAGTAATGAAGAAAAACTTTCAGTTAAAAATTTTAGTGTACAAAATGCTAAATATAGTGTAACTATCTTTAGTAAGAAAATTTGTATTTTTGAAAAATTTAGACTTTTATTTTTAATACTTAAATTTCTTTTATCAAAAATAATTTTCAAAACTATTATTATATTTATTAATTCAAGATTTATATCAGGACTTTTCTTTAGGAAAGGAGAAGTGGAATTCAAAACCATTAAAAGCCTATCCAGATGTAGTAATCCTTGCCTGAAAAAGAAAAATAAAAATAAAAGAAAAGCAAAAAGAAAAAGAAAAAGAAGAGAAAAATAAAAAGAAAAAGAAAAAGAAGAGAAAAAAAGTAAGGGAGGAGAAGCTTAAGGATTAGTGTCTAATCAAAAATTGGTTCCACATTTAAACTTTTTAAAGTATAAGACTTGAGAAACTCTTAAGCTTAGAGATATAATATGGTAAGTAAAATTATTTTTAAGAAAAAATTTTAAGTAGAGATAATAAAAGGACTAAATTCTAAATTTGGAAAATCTATAATATTTTTGATATAGATAGAAACTCATATTTTTCATATTTCTTAATACTAAAAATTTCTAAACTTTAAGTTTGTCTCATTTACTAAATATTTTTTTCTAAATTGGAGTACTATTTTCTAAATCTAAATTTTAGTAACTCCTAAAGAAACTCATATACATATCATACTTATTTAGTTTTTAAAGAATGAAGTGTCACTTGAGGACAACTAACATTTTAAGTTTGGAGGATTTTGATACACCTAAAATATATAGTGTTTTTTAATACATATTTTTTAGATGTTACGCTTTAATGGAAGATATTTGTGTTTCTTTTTCAGGTACAAGTAAAAAAGGTGAAAAATGCTAAAAGGAGTGAAAAATGATCAAATTTGGAGCAAAAATGTGAAAATTATGCTAAAGTGTTTTGGCGCCTAAGCGTCATAGGCCCCGTGCTTAAGTGCTAGAGGCAGTTATGTGACGGTTTACTTCATTTTACCAAATTTTGAAGGGACATTTGAGACACTTATTGGCTAAAGTGGGTGGTTATGTCCACTAGAAATGAAAATATGGTTAGAAAACTTGTGAAATGAGGCATCCTCTTGGAGATTTATAAAAGAAGGAAGTTGAAACTTTTTGAAGTGTGCTTGAAAGTTCTGAAAAGTGTTAGAAAGGTGGAGTTTTGAGAGATAGTACTGGAGAGATTTTTCAGGCACCACAAATTTACTTTATCCTTTTTGTTTTTAGTTTTATCGTGAGATTCAAGAGTGTTGTAAAAGAGGAGAGATTCAAAGGAACTTCAAGGTTTGGTGGAGGATTTGAGATAAGTTTTTATCTTTTATTTTTAAACTACTTTGGGCTTTAATGGAGACTTCTTATTGGTTTGACAAGTTTTTGTTTATGTTGCAAAGTAAGGAAACATAAGTGAAACATATCATCAACGACGTTGTTATACTGTTTCATATAAACAGTCGGGATCAAGGTGCATAATTTTATTCATGCATTTGAGAATATTTCTGAAATGTTGGATCACCTAGATTGGAGACTCAAGGAACATTATGAACATACAGGGCGTATTGAATATGGTTTGGTATTTATGTTCAAGAAGCCTGTGTGGATTGAGGAGGAAAGTTCAATTGATGAATTTCCATTTACGCCCTTCAACAATCTGTATGTGCACTATCAGCCTATGGGAAATATCCACGAGGATGAGAGTGAAGAAGATCTTTAAAGATGAGTTAAGCACAAAATGTTTTGTCTAGTATTGTTTGTTTTAGTTTGTTATGTTAGATTACCTTTACTTTCTATTGTTGCACTATCTATGTTTATTTCTTTGAAGTTTGATGTTTAGATTTCAGTGTTAGGACATTGGTTTGCTTTAGAACACTGAATTTGTTATGTATTGGCTTGAAAAAGGTTAGTTTGTAATAACGTGAATTTCGTATATAAATATGAGTTTTGTGTTGTTTATGAAAATTTGGTGTTAGTTTGATGTTTAAGTATACTTAAAAAGGTTTATTTGAGCCAAATAAAGGTTGATGTAAAGCGGTACGGAGCAGATTTCCATAGAAACTGAAATCTGGCAAAAATACGCTCTGGCGCATGATGCGCCAACTTACAGAGCCTTAGCGCATGATGCTCCAGATTTGGTTCATGATGCGCCAAAGGTTCGAACATGCCAAGTTGTCTAAAAACCCAGCAAAATTGCACGAAAACCTCCATTTTTGCCACTTAGTCGTCTTCCATCTCCAACCTTTAGTCTAGGGCATCACATTGCAGGCTAAGGAGAAGGATTTGGAGGGCAAAAATCATAGATTTCATCTTTTCTTGGTAAGAGCTTCACTTTAACTTAAAAATTTTTTATTTTCACCATGGATTTTGGGAGATCCTAAAAATGGAATTTTTATGAAAATGCTTGAAGAAAACTCATTGTTAAAAGTTTCTTACCAAATAATCTTGCTTAGGGAGTTAGATTTGCGATTTAGTAATTTATTTGGAATTTATTTGGATTTTCATAGAATCTCCGATGGCTCCTCGCACAAAAAGAGGAAGAACGTCAAGCAAATTTGATGCTCAAAAGTTCGTTAATTTCAAGGCCCAACACTATTACAATACACAAATTGAGACCTATAGATTGATCTAGGAAAGGGCATTTGCGAACTCAGGAGGCGAGGTTGAAAGGTTGATTCTCGCCAAAAATTGGGAGTGATTCTGCTACTTCACTGTTGTACCAATCGTCCCGATGGTTTGGGAGTTCTACACCAACCTAAGTTTCACTACGGAAGATCATATTTTGGTGAGAGGTACACAAGTTAAGTTTACCTCCAAAAGAATTAATGTGTTGCATGGGCTGAGGAATGTCTTCCATGATGAATATGCCGCTTTTATTATCACCGATTCATCACTGGAAGAAGCCATTACCTTTCTAACTGATGGAAGAGGGGAGTGGAAGGTAAAGAATAACAAAATAGTTAACTTCCCCGCTTCCATGTTGACGATTCAGTTTAAAGTATGGCATCACTTCATCACTGCCAGCCTTTTACCTACAAATCATCTTGTTGATGTTACAAAGGATCAAGTTGTGTTGAACTATTGCATTCAAAACCTGAAGACAATAGACGTTGGTGCGCTTATAGTTCATCACGCTCGTAGTATTGCTGGTAGTGCTACTGCTGGAGGCTTGGGATATCCTGCCCTGATTTTCACTTTATGTGAACAATCAAGAGTTGAATCCCATAGAAATGAAGAGAGATTACAAGTTCAGAATCCAATTGGGAGGCACATGATTCAAAGAGTAGAATTGTTTGTTGATTCTAGAAGTGGAAGAAGGGATAGACCCTCTACATCTATTGCAGAGGCATCTACTTCTAGTTCTGCATCATTGGAAGGTATTATGGACCAACTCATGATTTAACAATGTGATATCATTAATATACAGACTCAATTGGGCGAGATAGAAGCAAGGAATGCATATAATGATGAATATCAGCAGAAAAGAGTTCAACATGATATAGATTTTCAAAATGTTATGGTTAGACACTTCATGGGTGAACCTGATGTGAGCTTTCCTGCTTGCCCCAGCTTTGTTCCCTATGCTCCCATTTGTGATGAAGATGAAGAGGCAAGAGAAGAAGAAGATGATGATGATGATGTTGTTGAGGAAGGAGATGAGAACTGATAGTTTAGTTTAAGTTTGATTTGATATTTTGTGTTGTTTGTATATTTATTTGTACTGTGTTGCACTTTTATTTGAGACTTGTTGAATTTAAGATTTTAATATTGTGTTATGAACCTGTAATTTATAATAATAATAGTAGACTTTTTACTTTTCAATTTTAGTTTTAGTATTTTGAGTTTGAGCTTGTTGAATGTGTAGTTTTTCAGTTTTTTTTTTCAGTTTTAGTATTTCTGTTTTAATTCCTAGCAAATTCTTTAGAATATATTATGTTTTATTTAATGTTTTAAAGCCTATATGTAGTTTTACAGTTAGTATCTGAAGTATACAGAACCAATTTCATGTTCAAAAATCCTCTACATGTTAGTTTTTATTTTCATGCATTTATTGTTTTCTTTCACCAACTAAAATTTTGTACTAAAATATTTTTAAAATCACTTAAAAATTTAAGTTTGGGGAGAAAGAAAAATTTCTTCTGAAATGGAGAAAACTAAATTTTATTTGTCCTTAAGTAACTATATTTTTTTAAAAAATTAATTTAACATGACCTCGGATATCAAGATTTAACTTTAAATGACTATAATTATGTCTATAAATATTATAGTAAATTTAAGTAAAAAAGTTTTTAATAATAAAGGTCAATTCTAAAGTTAAAGATATTTGTTATGACATGATAGACTATGTTTTTCTATTTTAAGTAAGAAAATTGTATTTTTGAAGTGTTAAGAATTTTAGAGTTTCATGTAAGAAGAAAGGAATGAGGCTTTACGAAAAATCATAAACTAGTATGACTTTATTAAGTAAGGAGAGGTGTGAAGTTTTAACTTTAAGAAGAGGATATTGAAGTTCAAAACTATTAAAGATTATCCAGATATAGTAATCTTCACCCGAAAAAGGAAAAATAAAAAAAATGGATTAAAAAGATCCTAAAAGAAAAAAGAAAAGAAAAAGAAAAGGAAAAGAAAAAAAATGAGTGAGGAGAAGCTTGAGTAGATGCCTAATAAAAAATTGGTTTCACTTAAATCAACTTAAGGAAGGAGCTTTATTACACTTTCTAAACTTGTATTGAAAGTATTAGTAGTATTCCTAGTAAAGTTTTCATAAAGTTCTTTTTCAAATGAATGTTCTAAATGTTCTTGGCATGACAAATTGCAATTTTTCTTGAAATGAATAGAGATTCAGAAATCTTAAATTTGATTAATATATATTCCTAGACTTGGAGTTTGAACCTAAGTTATTAAAGGTTTTTCTTAATTTTTGATGATCTATTTATTGAACCAAAGTATAGAAGTGATAAGTTAATCTCTATCATAAAGTCATATGTTTTTATGTAATAAAAGTGTCACTTGGGGACAAGTAACATTTAAGTTTGGGGGATTTTGATACACCAAAATAATATACTATTTTAAGTACCCTTTTTATGTCTATTTTTGGTGATATTACACTTTAAAGAAAGGAACTTTTGTGTTTTTGTTGCAATTATATCATTTTTAGGCATTTGGAGCAGAAGTGGCAAAAGGAGCAAAATTTGGAGCAAAAACAGCCAATTTTGGGGTTTGGTGCATGATGCGCCAAAATCCAGAGCACTGGCGCATAATACGTCAGGTGCTACGTTTTCAAATTAAGAAGGTTCGAGATGAATTTTGCGTGAATTTTTAAAGGGACACTTGTTCTAAACACCCCATGGAGTGATTCAATGAATCTAGCACTTTGGAAGGTTCTAATTTGAAGGGATTTGACTCTTGGATGAAAAGGGCGCATCTTTTGAATTCAAAAGGTTTAATTTTGAATTTTGGAGAGAAATTGAAATTCTTTTCAGAGGTGGTAGCCCAAAATAAAATCAAGTGGGAGAAGAACTTCAAGAGGGGCGAAAAAAGATAGGTGGTGTGAGAACCAAGAGGGAGAGATAGAGAGAGAATGTCAAGGTCTTGAAGATTGTCTTCTAGGGTTGTAAGTGAGAGGGAATGTGAGAGATTTTTTCTTCATTACACTTCTAAGAGAGAATTGAGAGTGCTTGTAAAGAAAGAAAGGCTTGGAGAGAACTTCTAGGGATTTGCATGGTAAGCATTGTGAGATAAGTTGTATTTTTTATTTCTTTTGTTTGTAAACTTATTTTTATATATGAAGTCCGTGTTTTATCATATTCTTCTAGTGAATTTTGAGTAGTCTTCTTTATCCTTCTCTCTTTGAAGAAATGGTTTTGTGAAGAATTGATTTTTTTTCTACGGTTTTAAATGTAGATAATTTGTGATGATTTGAACTCCGATCTTCATTTACTTTTTGATCTGGCCAATTGAATTATTAAAATGTGTTAAGAAACATATGTTCTAAAAAGGGGATATAATTTCTACAACAAAGGGAGAATCACTTTTGATTTCATGGGAGAGTATGTCATTCATGGGATTGGGTGCAAATAAATAGGGAAATATACTTCGTTGGATGTAGAATTGGAAGATTTTAAGGTGACAAATTAGAATCCCCAATTTGGCTCAGTTGATTAGAAACTAATGCGAGCATGTTAGCCCTCAGGTGAGGGAGTAGTGGGAGCTCTTAAGTGACAGCCGGTACCTTCCTAGCCTAACCACGGGATTAGGGACCAAACTCTGGATTAGACAATGCACTTTATAGCACTCGGAAGAGGGTAGAGAATAGGATTGCTCTTATTTGGCACAAAATAGTTTTTAAATATATTTTTTAAATGATTTCAATTTCTTCACAAGTCATATTTTCATTGTAAAAGGGAAGAGTATTTTCTCATACTTGAACTTTTCGTCAACAAAAACATTTCTTTATTTTAGCAATTTTACTTTTGAAAGTTTAACATCTAGTTTAACTTAACTGTTGTAGTCATACATCTGCATATTTAGTAGCATTTCACTTGAGTAGTTTAACTTCAAACTTTGTACTTTACTTTGTTATTTTTATTTTTATTTTTATTTAAGAATAGAATATTAAGAGCTAGCTTATATATATTTCCATCTTCCCTATGGGATCGATATCTAGGACTTCATTAGAGTCCTGTATTACTTGAATGATAAGTATACTTGCATTATATGTAGAAGAGAATTGGTATTTTAAAAGAGGTTTTAAATATAAATTATTTTCATTAAAGTTACATTATTTTTTGGGTTACATTGTATATTTATTATTAAGTTAATCTGAAGTTTCCACTCATCAGGTATGCATAGCAGGGATCCAAAAGGTTGAGTATGTCGAGGCAGAAATGACCATAAGCGTGGTTGGGTATGTCGAGGCAATAGTGACCGAAATGATTGGCTATGTTGAGGCAATTGATCCCGACTGTTTATATGCAACAGTATAATAATGTATGCAATTCTATTCTTCACTTATCTTTCCTACTTTGCAATAACACCAAAAACTTGATCCTGAGAAAATAAGAATTTAACTTTTTAATTTTTATATATATTGGGATACTACGCAAGTATACGTATCGTTATCAAGTAATATAGAACTTTTTTATTAAGCCCCAAATATTGAACACACAGGGAGTGTTCACAATATGCACTTCTAAATAATAAACTTTCTATTTCAAAAAGACAATTACTTAAACTATAGATATTTTTTACAGTAATTAAAGTTCAACTCTTTTTGGTATTTTTGATCTTCCTTATCATGAATCAGTAATAAGTATATAAACTTTGTTATGGAAGTATTCAAATTGTGTTATACCAAATAGGAGCAATATTAGTTTTTACCCTTACTAGAGATGCTATAAAGAAAATTGGCTAACTTAAAGTTTGAATAGTTCTGAAGACCGGCTAAGTTGGGAAGATATCAGTTCTCACTCTAGAGTTCCATAGATTCCCTCCACTAAGAGCTAACATCTCGTATCATAACCTAAAATAATAAACCAAGTTAGGGGCTTTAGTTTGTCACTCTAAAGTTCTCTAACTCTCCACCCTTCAAAGATTATTTCCCCATTAGATCATATGAATTACATTGTCATTCATACAACCTCATGTGATTCTTTCCAAATGTTTACTGAGACAATACCATCCCGGTTCTTACATGTTCTCGCAACAAATTTCAACATCTAGATGGGCCAGATTAAGATGTAAATGAAGTACATGAAATTAAATCATCACAAATTCTTCCAACATTAAAGATTAACACTCCACAACTTTCATCCAACACTTTAATTACTTATCATTATAAGAAGAGAGATAAAAAAACTACTCAGAATTTATCGAGAAAACAAAACTACACTTTAGTTTAAAAGTAGAAATCATTGTCAAACCAACAAGATGTCTTGATTAAAACAAAAGGTAGTTTAAAAACAAAGATAAAATCTTATCTCAAATCCTCCACCAAACTCTTGAAGTTTCTTTGAATCTCTTCTCTCTTACAACACTCTTAACTCTCACAATAAAACTAAAAACAAAAAGAAAAAAAGTAAATTTGTGGTGCCTGAAAAATTTCTAAAAAAGTTTCTCTACGAACTATTTGAAGAACTTCTCAGGACCCCCCCCATTTTTCTCTCAACTTCCTTCTTTTANATATATATATATATATATATATATATATATATATTGAGATACTACGCAAGTATACATATAGTTATCAAGTAATATAACTTTTCCACAGGGAGTGTTCACAATATGCACATATAAATAACAAATTTTCTATTTCAAAAAGACAATTACTTAAACTATAGATATTTTTATAGCAATTAAAATTCAATTTTTTTGTATTTTTGATATTTTGACAAAACAGAAACAACTTCTAAATATAATTTGAGTTTATGTAAAAGAAATGCACTGAATATGAAATATCTTTATCCATGCCATGAATCAGTAATAAGTATAAGAATTCTATTCTAGAAGTATTCAAATTGTGTTGTGTCAAATAGGAGCAATATTATTCTTTACCCTTACTATAGATTTTATAAATAACATTGGTAATTTAAAGTTTGAATAGTTCTGAAGACCAGCTAGGCAGGGAAGATACAAGCTCTCACTCCAGAGTTCCCTCGATTCCCTCCACCTGGGGGCTAACATCTCATATCAGAACCTAAAACAATAAACCAAGTTGGGGGCTTGAGCCTGTTACTCTAAACTCCCACGTCTACATCCATAATGATTATTTCCCTATTTATTTGCACTAAATCATATGAATTACATTCTCATTCATACAACCTTATGCGATTCTTTCCAATTGTTGACTGAGACAATACAATCTCGATTCTTACATGTTCTCACAACAAATTTTAACATCTAAATGGGTCAGATCAAGAAGTAAATGAAGTACATTGAACTAAATGAAGTAAATAAAGTCTCGATTAAAACCAAAATTAGTTTAAAAATAAAGATAAAAACTTATCTCGAATCCTCCACCAAACTCTTGAAGTTCCTTTGAATCTCTTCTCTCTTACAACACTCTTAACTACCACAATAAAACTAAAAACAAAAAAAAAGTAAATTTGTGGTGCCTGAAAAATCCTCCAAAAATTTCTCCACTAACTATTTCAAGAACTTCTCAGAACTCCCGCTATTTTTCTCTCAACTTCCTTCTTTTATAATTTTCCAAGAGGTGCGTTGGTATCTCTTCAAAATGTGTTCTGATTTGATGTATTTTCCAATGGATGCTCCTTTCACAAATCTTTTAACCATATTTTTTGTTTCTAGTGATCATAACCACCCTCTTTAGCCAATAGGTGTCTCAAATGTCCCTTCAAAACTTGGCAAAATGAATTAACCCGTCAAATAACTGCCTCTAGTGCTCTAGCGCTTAAGTGCGGCCTTCCTATTTCACCAGCGCTTAAGCACCGGAACTGGCGCTTAGGCGCCAAAACACTTTTGCACCATTTGTTTCATTTTTGCTCCAAATTTGATCATTTTTCACTCCTTTTAGCATTTTTCACCTTTTGACTTGTACCTGAAAGAAAAACACAATAATACCTTCCATTAAAGAGCAATATCTCAAAAATAGGTATAAAAATGTGTCTAAAAACACTATATTTTTTAGGTGTATCAGCAGCATGACTAGAAGAGTTGGGTATGCCAAAGAGGCATTGACCTGAAAGTAGCGATCCAAAGAGATGGGTGTGTGGAGGAAGCAGTGGTCTGAAAAGATGGGCGTACCGAAGAGGCAGCGACCCAAAGAGATGGGTATGCCGAGGAGGCAAAGGCTTGAAGAGATGGGTGTGCTGAGGAGACAGCGACTCAAAGTGATGGGTGTGTCGAGGAGTCAGCAACCTGAAGATGTGTTGATTCCAATTGGAGAGAATCACACACAAGTGAAATAAGTGTGTGGACAAGTGCTCATGCAATTTAAATATGCAGCACATGCTCACGCAAAAAGGAATGCAAGTTTAGATGTGTGCGCAGAAAGAAATGATATGCACATGACACAAAAATGTCATGAGCAAAGACACAAAGTATCATGTTCACATGAAGCATGACTGATTGCTCGTCGGAGTCACCGCCCCTGTCGCTGCCTATGAGACTGTCGTTATCATTCTTATTTTCATTATCTTGGAGTGACCAGTTTATTTTTCTTCGTGTTGCCCATTATTCTGAATAACCTTCTCTCTCTGACCATGAAGGTGATTTGAAGAGAGAGAAAATTAGAAAGCTAAGGCATATGATGACGGAGACAAACAAATGAAATAAGTGTGGAAGCTTTTGTGAAGTGAATTTCGTGTATATAACTATGAAGTGCATTGGTTTAGTAAACTCCATAGGAATACTTGCAAGGAAAACATGATGAAAGCAAATCAACAAACAGAGATTCACTTTGTTATAGTTGTTCTGGGGTTTGCTTCTTCATATAAGGCCAAGCTCTTATAGTTAATTACATTTTAAGCAATATGGAGATTGCTTAAGAAAACTCCCGATTAAGGTTGTTACTCATCCTCAGAAAAGTTCAAATTTCATTGTCAAGGAAAGGAATTTTAAAGTTCTATCTAAAGGTAGTGGATTCTTAAAGATTCTGAAGAATCTGGCTAAGATTATGAACTATCCTAGGGTTATGTTTTGTTGTCAACAGTTTAGTTATGGTTCGTCCTTTTACTCTAATTTTTTATTGTCCGGTCGTGCAAAAAATGAGTTAGGATGCCCTAATAACATGAAAAATAGATCTAGGGTGACGTCTGCCTTTTGTCTTTAGTTAGCATAAAATAATTTTTGGTTTGTTTGATTGGTTGTTGATTTTATTTAGGATAACCGGGTCAAGATGCCCATAGCTTTCCATCCTCCCGAGGTTGTTGGATTCCTTGGTCTACTTAGTTTGAGAGGTGATCAAACCTACTCCGATCGGAAGATTCCTGTCAACAACCATGGGTTGCGTCATTCAAGAGATCTTTGTAAACCTGGGCGTCAAGGGTTCATGTTGCATTGGGTGATCTTTCTTCAATGGGGTTTAATTTAAGTTTTTAATGTATTTTTTGGATTTTAAGGGTTAAAAAATTTAGGTTGTTTAAGACTTCTTAGCCGATTAATCTTATTTTGTTATGTTATTTTATTTTTTATGTTTACGATGACCCGATCAAGTTCCCATGGTTCCTTCATCCCGAGGTCATTATGATTTGGGTTTTGATTAGCCACAAGTGACTGGAAGGTATTTTTTTAGCAACTATGGGTTACCTCCTCCAAAATACCTTCTCAAACCGGTTTATAATTTTAAGTTCAGGCTTAAGTTTTATATCTTTTGGAGTGAATTTTATGTCACTTCATTTAGGCTGGTTTGGTACTGTAGCCCAATTTGTCCCTGACTAAGGCTAAGTGTTCTTTTATTCTCATATGAGAAGTCAAACCCTCCTTAACCTCCAGTCACTTAGGTCTAGGTTGATATCAAATTAGTTCAAGTTAAGTTGAACTGATCCAAGTTGAGTCTTTAGGCAATCTAAGTTACCCTAATTTAGGCTAATTTTCCCTCAGATTATCTTCAAACTTGTTTAAATTAACCAAAGTTTAATATGATTGGTCCTGATTGACTTAGTTTGATTGAATTCAAACTAGCATTACTTGGTTTAGATTGACTTAAGGCAAGCTAACTTAAACTAAATCAGGTTGACTTGGGAGCAAACCAGGTTAAGCTAGGTTGATCCAAGTTAAACCTCCTTGATTGAATCAAGTTTAAGTTAAATTAGACTTGGGTGAAGTCTAAGCTAATTTATACTTGAGTTTTCCTTTTAAGTCTAAGTTAGGTTGAACTTAAATCAGTACTTAAATAAACTTGGATTGAGACTTAAGCTAAGCTAGAAATCGAGCCTCATGTTAGGTTGATTAGAGTTTAGCCTGATTGTCTAAAAGAAAATTTGTCACTAGGCTAGCCTAAGTTAGGTCAGGTTGTCCCAGTGGGTTAGGTTAATTTTAGGTTAGCTCAGGTTAGATCAGGCTGACCCAACGATTTAGTTGAATTGGGTTAACCTGAGTTATGTCTGGTTAGCCCAATGGTTTAATTGAATTGGGTAACCCGTGTTAGGTCAAGTTGACTTGGGGGTTCAATTTAATTGGGTTAACTCGAGTTAGGTCGATTTGACACAGTGATTTAGTTGAATTAGGTTAACCTGACTTAAGTCGGGTTGACCCATCAGGTTAACCCAGTGGTTCAATTGAATTGGGTTAACCTAAGTTAGGGTATAGTTGTTCATTTGAATTGGGTTAACCCAACTTAGGTCGGTTTGACCTGGTGGTTCAGTTGAATTGGGTTATTGTGAGTTAGGTCGGGTTGACCTCATGATTCAATTGAATTGGGTTAACCTGAACTAGGTTTATTTGACCCAGTGATTCAGTTAAGCAGGGTGACCGTAGTTTGGTCTAGGTTTGGATAGACCTGGAGAAAATTGAACTATGTATAAGTTAGGTTAGACTTAGAATGGTTCATGTTTAGGTCTAGTGTAGGATAAACCTAAGAATGGCCCAAAGTGAATTTAGGTCTAAGTCGAATTAGACCTAAAAATATTTGTGTTTTGTTTTAGGTCAAAGTTGATTTAGAACTAATTTGAACTAACCCTTAATTGGGCTAAACTTAGGCTAGATCTAGAGGGCGTTTAATGTTGAAATTAGGTCTAAGTTAAGTTATACCTAAAAGTTATACTTATGTCTAATTTGAGTTAGACCTACAGGACTTGTGCTAGGTCTAAGTTAGGTTAGACCTAGGGTTAAGAAAAATGTTAGTTAGACCTAAAATATGGTTGATGTTTGGGTCTAATGTGGGTTAGACCCAAAAGGGTTGATTGATGTTTGGGTCTAATGTAGGTTAGACCCAATAGGGTTGATTGATGTTTGGATCTAATATTGGATAGACTCACTTATTTGATTGATGTTTGGGTATAATATGGGTTAGACCCAAGAGGGTTAGTTGATGTTTGGGTCTAATGTGAGCAACCGAAAAAGGGAGGTTGATGTTTGGGTCTAATGTGGGTTGGACTAGGTCTAAGTAAAGGTTAGACCTAGGGCTAGGCCTAATGTGGGTTAGACCAAAATATTGAACTTGGAAGTTAGGTTAAACTTAGGTTTAGGTTAGGTTTAATGTGGGTTAGACCTAAAAGGTTGAACTAGGTCAAAGTTAGGTTAGACCTTGGGTTTAGGTTAGGTCTAATGTAGGCTAGACCTAAGGTATGGGATTTAAGTTAGACCTCATTAGGACTTAGACTTAAACTTAATTAGGTTGAGTCCAATTATGAACCTATTGGGCTACGCTTAAATTTCGTTAAGCCTAAACCAAGTTAGGCTCCAAATTAGGTTAACCCTAGATCATTACGGGCAATGTCACAGTTAAAAGGGATAACCATGTTGTTGATCCCCTAAAACCAAAGTCCTGGGTTGGTTTAGTGATTTAAATTAGGTCTTGGGGACATTTTGGGCTAAAGTGTAAATTTCAACTTTTATATTTTTACTACTAATTCTTAATTTTCATTTTAAGATTTTTAAAGGTGGAAATTAACCTTTTCAGGATTAATTTTATCATCATAAATTTTTTGTTAATCTCCATTTTTTTTTCATTTTCTGATTTTTTTTATAATTATTTTTCAAAATAATTATAAATTTGGTAGGAAAATAGTCATTTCAGTTTTAGGGAAGGCCCTAACTTTGGAAAAATCGGTAAATGTTCCCAATGGTGGGGGAAACTATCACTTAAATTTTCATTTTTTATGTTTATATTTAATTTTTAATAATTGAAATACTCTCTANAGGAAAGTCCTATAGCTAGACCTAGGCAACTAAAGAAATTTCTAGACCTCAACCAAAAGTGAGGTCAACAAAATGCTATAATCCAACATAGAATAATTTCCAGTAAATTATATGATATATAAGGTATCAAAATATTTAGTATTAAACTTAGCAATCCTGATTTTCTTTTTAATTCAGAAAATATTAAAATTTCTCCAAACTTTGGATTCTTATCAAAATATTAATTTAAGATTTATGGATTCTAAAAAATAATAATTTTACTAATACTTTCTGAAATTAAGCTTAGGATTGATCCTAAGTTTTCTTCCTTAGAAATATTCAAGGGAAATCAATTTTTGATTAGATCCCAATCCTCAAGCTTCTTCCCACATATTTACCTTTTCTTTTCTTTTTCTTTTCTTTTTTTTTTCTTTTTTTTTCTTTTAGAATATTTTTAGTCCTTACTCTTTTATGTGAGGATTACTATATCTGGATAAATCTTTAATGATTTTGACTTTTATTATCTCTTGTCTAAAGTTAATAAGTTATTTTCTATCTTTAACTTAAAATGTAGTGTTAGAAAAAGAATATTTAATAGAGCTCAAATTATTCAAAAAACATTATTCTAGCAATCCTTAATTTTTCAAAAATTCAATTTTTTCTACTATAAATAGTTACATCATCTCCCTACAATTTTCTATTAAACATCTTAACTTTAGCTTCATCCTTTTTATTAAAGTCTTAATTAAGTTTTCCTATTGCATTTCTATAATTAAAATTTTAGTAATCTTAAGATAACTCCATAGAACAAAAATCACTTTTCAAATAAAATTTATTTGTAGTTTCTTTTAGGAAAAGTAAAGTTTAACTTTGAAACTTATTTTTCTCCTTCCCCCCAGCTTAAATTTTTAAATATTTTACAATCAATTCCATAAAATATAACAGAAAGAAAAAGTAAAATCTGAATCTACCAGCCACAACAACATCCTATCAAGTTCATAAACATGCATAATCAGGATAAAATGGCTGTAGGATAAAGTAAGTCTAACCTAAAACATGCTTGCAATAATATTGAAATAAAAGGAAATATACAAATAGTACATGTACTACATATAAAATAGACATGTATAATTTTCAGGTTTGCAATTTAATAAAGGGAATTGCTATATAATAAATAAGGCATGAATATAAAGATAAGTTCTTTAACACAAGCAACACTAACATTCATTTCATAAAGATACAAACATGGTTTACTACATGATTACTTTATCACACCTACAACACAAATATATCAATCCAACACAAACAAACAACATTAAGACACCAACACATCAGAGTTGACACAAAAAAACACCCTCTCATTAACAATCACACCAACAAGGATAATCATGGGGTGCCTCCCACGAAGTGTTTGGTTTAACATTGCCAGCCTGAGAAAGGATTCCTCCATGATCAAAATTCCATTTAAGAAATCCCTAAGTCATCCCCAATCTTTTCGGATCCTGAGATTCCTACTAAATCTTCAATTTTTAGTTAGTATTTTTCCTTTTCAAATTGATTCAGATTATTGTTTCTTATGTTTCTTTATAGATTCAATATTCCTCTAATGATTTTTTCAATTTGCATATTAATATTATCCTTATAACTTATAATAAATGGATCTCTATATAATAATTCAAGATCTCCTAAATTTTGGATCGGGTTCTGATCCCAGCATTTTATATACAATAGTATAACAATGTATGCAATTANTATAATATATATATATATATATATATATATACAACACAAGAAAAAATTAGTACGTTCGGACTCCAGACGTAAATATACGTCTAGAGTTCATTGAACCACCTCCACGTGGGTCTGATAAGAAAAAAATAAAGCTCATTTCTTGTGATTCAGCCCGGTAACATAGGGGAATATTTCTCCCGTGTTATTATGCGTTATTCAGGTGTTATTGTGGTGGTATTCATGTGTTATTATGTTATTATAACACCGAGAATATTCCCATAACATAATAATATGTGAATATTACCACAATAATACCTGAATAAGACAGAATAACACGAGGGAATATTCCCTTGGGCTAAAACAATTTTTTTTTTATTTTTCTATCACCTCTACGTGGCATCTCTACGTCCGGAGCCCAGACGTAATAATTTTTCCAACTCGAGGGGCACATTACTTTTTAGGGTCTTGACGGCAAATTTATTATAAAAATAAATTAATTAAAATTTTATATAAAACTCACACTAATTATAAAAAAACTATTTAAAAAACTAATAAGTAAATTAATTTAATACAATTAATAAATAAATTTACATATTCAAATTAATTATAATTTTTTTCTCATATTTATTATTATTATTTGTTTATATCAAATTTCAAAAAAAAAATTTAATTTTTTTTTAAATACAATAGAAATGTGCAAATTTATTTTGTTAATAAATGGGCATTTACATACATACAACATGATTCTTATGTATTTACATATATACCATATGAATTTATATTTATAGCACCTAATTTCTTAATATAACATAAAAAAGAGGGTGTCGTCAGCAAACCTTCATAATGAATTAATTCTGGAGTCTCGGGAAAATCTCGTCGTCGGTGGGGTCGATGGCGCCGTCGGCGCCCTAGTTCAATTCTTCACATTTTGGTCATTTTCGCTCCAAATTCGCTCATTTTTACATATTTTTGCTCCAATGACTCTAATTCATCATTCCTGCAACAAAATATCAAAAATACATTTTTTTAAAGTGCAATATCATTAAAAACAGTATAAAATATGTATGAAAATCTCAACATATTTTCCTCTGGTCAGTTTTATCCTACAAAAATCCTACTTTACCTAGTTGGATTGGTGATTATCAAGTTATAAAGCTACATTTCCTTGCAATGATTTACGTTGTAGTGTGAAAATGAAAAATGCTAATTGTAAATGTGGTTAATGACAAATAGGAGAAACTTTCTTCTTTGGCCTCTACCGAGTGAGTAAAGAAGTTTTGTTAAATTTGTTTTAATTCCTTAAACCTCAACTTGAGCCCTTCAAAGACCATTTTCCTAATTTTTGTTGTCCCTACAAAGTAATTCCACCATTCCTTATAGATCAATGTGAATAACCTAGTAGTTCTACCATAGCTTTCTCAAGTCATTATAGATCATAACACATTTTAACGATTCATTTGGCCAAAATGAAAGGTAAATGAAATTCAAAAGAATACTAATCCTGTTAAAGTTTAAATACCAATTTTAGAAACACTATACAATCCTATACAACCTACTTAAACATTACAAGGAAAAGTACAAGAGATCTACTCCAAAAATATGAAAAACACACCAAAAAACATCATTTGAAACAAAAAAAAAATCCACTAAATAACTATGTCNATATTTATAGCACCTAATTTCTTAATATAACATAAAAAAGCTAGTATTTTAATTTTTGTAATACCATTATTTCGATTTTTAAAATGTAAATACACCTTTTAATGCATTGTAATGATTGTATGTTTGTAAAAATTGAAGTTTATGTGTTAGATATGTAAATATATAGGAATTTAATGATAAGTATGTAAATTTATCAAAAATAAAACGTAGAACTATGATTTTCTTAACCAATTTGAGACGTTTGAAATAAAGCAAAGATACTTTTTTTAATAAGAACTGTTCTTCTTTAAGAATTCATCTCTCTTTTCAACTAATGATTGACACGCATTTACCTCGCTCTCAATCTTTATGCCAACATTTGATACATGCATTGCTCTTCATCTCTCATAACATTGTTTATCAATGCCTACTGTTGAATCCTGAGTTGTTTGTAAATCACACCTAAAGAATAGAGCGTAAAGAGAGATAAACATAGACAAAAAGAGAGAGAATGGACAATAATAAATAGTGATCAATAATGTTTTATTCATAATATGATTCTGTTATTTCTAGAGTAAAGAGTACAAAATGATAATATTACATTTTTGCTTCTGCTTTAAAATGATCCATAACGGGTTATTTATGGTATTTTTGATGTATGTTCTTGTCATCTAACTGCTTTCTAGATCGGCTGACTAAGGTTAATTGGCTTGGTCGGTTGAACTGGGTCGTTCATCCAACTCGGGTCGGTCGTCCAGGCTGGACCAATCGTCTGGGTTGGGTGTCCAGGTTTGTTCGATCATCTCTTTGGGTCGGTCATCCAGGATGGGTCGTCTAAGCCTGGTCATTCATGGCAGGTCAGTCGTCTAAACAACTCGAGCTACCTCACACGTGTTTAGATTCTTAACAAGCTCATGAGCCGAGCTTATCAAGCTACGAGCTTGAGTTGTAGCTCAAAGTTGAGCTCGTTTACTAAACAAACTCGAGCTCATCTCGGCCTGCTCGATTAGCCTATTGATCCAGTTGCTATTTAAATGCAACAGTATAACAATGTCTTCAATTATATTTTTCACTTATATTTCCTTACTTTGCAACAATACCAAAAACTTGATCCGGAAGAAAATAAGAATTTAACTTTTTAACTTAATATAAATTGGGATACTACGCAATTCTATGTATTGTTATCAAGTAATATATGACTCTCTAATTAATTTTATTTATTATATTATATCCATAAGCTTAAGAATTTCTCAAGTCTTATACTTTAAAAAGATCAAATATGAAACCAATTTTTGATTAGACACTAATCCGCTTCTCTTCCCTTACCTTTTTTTTTCTTTTTTTTTTCTTTTTTTTTCTTTTTCAGGCAATGATTACTATATCTGGATAGATCTTTAATAATTTTGAATTCCATTTCTTCTTTTCTAAAACAAAGTCCTGATATAAATCTTTTACTTATAAATATAATAAGAGTTTTGAAAATTTTTTTTAATAAAAGAAATTTAAGTATTAAAAATAAAAGTCTAATTTCTAAATTCTTCAAAAATACAATTTTTCTTATTAAAGATAGGTACACTATATTTAACAATTTCTACACTAAAAACTTTTAATTGAAAGTTTTTCTTTATTAAGAATTTTAACTAAATTTTCTTACTCATTTCTATANTTTCTCTCAACTTCCTTCTTTTATAATTTTCCAAGAGGTGTCTTGGTATCTCTTCAAAATGTGTCTTGATTCAATGTATTTTCTAGGGGATGCCTCATTTCACAAGCTGTTAACCGTATTTTCGTTTCTACTAGTCATAACCACCCTCTTTAGCCATTAGGTGCCTGAAATGTCCCTTCAAAATTTCGCAAAATGAATTAACTCGTCAAATAATTGCCTCTAGTGCTTAAGCGCGAGGCCTCTGGCGCCTTCTCTGTTTCACCGGCGCTCAGGCGTCAAAACACATTTGCACGTTTTTTGCATTTTTGCTCCAAATTTTATCCTTTTTCACTCCTTTTAGCATTTCTCACCTTTTTACTTGTACCTGAAAGAAAAACGCACAAATATCGTTCATTAAAGCGCAATATCTCAAATATAAGTATAAAAAAGTGTTTAAAAACACTATATATTTTAGGTGTATCAAAATCCCCCAAACATAAAATGTTAATTATTCTTAAGTGGCACTTTAATATTTAAAAACTAAATAAGTATGATTATGTATATGAGTTTCTTTAGGTGTTCCTAAAATTTAGATTTAGAAATATAGTAGTCCAATTTAGAAAAAGTATTTAGTAAATGAGACCAACTTAATGTTTAGAAATTTTCAATGTTAAGAAAATTTGAGTTCCTATCTAATTCAGAAATATTGTGGATTTTTCAAATATAGAATTTAGTCATTTTATTATCTCCACTTAAAAAAAGTTTATTAAGAATAATTTTACTTACTATATTATATCCTTAAGCTTAAGAGTTTCTTAAGTCTTATACTTTAAAAAGATCAAATGTGGAACCAATTTTTGATTAGGCAATAGTCCTCAAGCTTCTCCTCCCTTATTTTTTTAATTTTTCCTTTTCTTTTTCTTTTTTTGTTAGCAAGAATTACTATATCTAGATAGACCTTTAACAGTTTTGAATTCCACTTCTCCTTTCCTAAAAGTAAAGTCCTAATATAAATCTTTTACTTATAAATATAATAATAGTTTTAAAAATTATTTTTTAAAAAAGAAATTGAAGTATTAAAAATAAAAGTCTAAATTTTTAAATTTTTCAAAAATACAATTTTTTTACTAAGATAGTTACACTATATTTAACATTTTTTACACTAAATTTTTTAACTGAAAGTTTTTCTTCATTATTATGAAATTTAACTAAATTTTCTTACTCATTTCCATAATTAAATTTTACTTCCCTAATATAACTTCACGTACATGATCATTTTTCTTTTCAAATCAAATTCACTTGTAGCACATTTGAGAATAAATAAAATTCATGTTTTGAAAGTATTTTTAATTCCCCCCCTCCCAAACTTAAATTTTTAACAAGATTAAACAATTTAGCAGCAGATACATATAAGCAGGAATAAAAGTTGAAATAACTTGCTTACAATAAATTTTATACCCTAATTATACAAGTATAAAACTAAAAATACGAGTAAAATTAATTTTTGATCAATTTTCTATCATTTTAATTTTAATTTAAGATGTAGAGATTCATTAGACTTCTAAGTAGTGGGTACAAACATAAAAACAAACAAAGATACTAACTTTGATTTCACAGTCTAAACATTAAAAAAACACACTAACAAGATAAAATAAAAATAAAGGTAGCAATTTTCTAAAATTGAAGTTTAAAATTATAGCTAACAAGACGTTCAACTTTTCAAAAGACAAAAATAAGTTCAATCCTAACTAACTAAAACACAATACTCAACACACAACAATAATTACTACCCTAGAATTTAAAACAAAATACTAAGAAAACACAAACATCACAATAACAATTAAACAAAAAATCCAACACATCACATAGTCCAAACAAGTACACAAACTCAAATGTATCAAGTTCACACCACTTATTTTATCACATATTACAAATATAAAAAAAAACTTGTTCCAAACATCCGTAGGCACATAATCAAGGTATCTTAGATATGAAGGAAATTCCACTCCTTGGTTACCCCTAATGAGGCTTTCCAAATATGAGTAAAATTTCTCCTCATAATCACTATGCCTTCTAGCATACCCATCAATATGTTCTACAAAATGCACTAGATTTTGAACCTTATCTGCGATATAATTAATATTATTCATCATCCTCTACAATAATTGATCCTGAGTTTAAGTAGACTCACCTCTAGAAGTAGATGCTCACGAGGTAGATGGTCTCGATGTAGAAGCAGAAGAGGTGGATGCAACAGACGTCGACATTCCATAACTTCTTAAAAATCCTCCTCTCTAACCAAAAATAGAGCGCTCAGAATATGAGTTCACATTTACACTTGTAATTAGTTTTAGAGGCAACAACACTTCTTTCCAGCTATCATATCTCTCACCAGCCTTCTCACACAAAGAAAAGATCAAGGAAGCAAACCTCAGACCTGCAGTAGTAGCGGCAGTGGCAGAACTGATGATAGTTTGATAAATCAAAGCTCCAATATTGATAAGCTTGCCTTTTTTAATACAATAATTCAATGTTGTTCTCTCCCTTGTAACTTTGCTAAGATGATTCGTCGGTAACAGACGAGCTGAAATAAAGCACTGCCACGTCTTTGATGCCGCACTTAACTTTGAAGATGAAAAGTTGACTCTCCTCTCATTTGTAATTTTCCAGAGTCCCCTTTCAACAGTTAAATATGAAATAATCTCGTCTAGTTCCGTCTTAGTTGGACTATAGTTTGCATAAAAAACATAAAGTACCAGGCGGTAAATGGTAGACCATATTGATTACCTCCGGTGAAAAAGGTACAAAATTGCCTCTGACCATGACTCAATCTTGTTTTTCCTCATGAAGGTTTGCATAAAATTCCCGTACTACAGATGTCACAGCCACAACAGAAAAACAATAGAATCGTTCTCATTATCGATGAACGATCAAATCTTCCACGGATCCACCTGGATTTTTAAAACACATCTCAGGAATCAATTATTTTGACTGTAAAGCGTCACTATATCTGTCTTGACCTTTTGAACTCACAAACTTGCTCGAATCAAAGTGGGTCTTTCCCTTATTCCGCTTCATTCCTGGAGCCATTCTGCAAATTTCACAAAATTTCACAATAACTTCAAAAATCAAGTCTAAACTACTAAACTTAACTTTTATAAGCATAAAATACACTTTATATGCAATTTATATAGATTTTTCTTCACTTTTCACCATGAATAGTGATTTTTAGTTTCTCCAAATGTACTCAAAATACATGGTGAAAATCCAAAATTTTTACATAGAAGTGAAGCTCTTACCTTAAGAAATCCAAATCTAGCAAATTTGGCTCAAATCCACCAAGAAATCTCCACGAAAAGGTTTGCCCTAACTTCAAAATCGCAAACTCGAGAGAAAGGAGACGACGACAGAAGTAAAAATGGAAATTTTTGAGGTTATTTTTCACCTTTAACCATTCGTGAACCGGTTTTCATGAACCGATGCTTAAGCGTGGATAAGTGGCGCTTAGGTGCTTGCCTCTCAGGTTACATCGCACATAAGCATGAGAATGTGGTGCTTAGGTGCCAGTGCAAGATTTTTGATATTTTTTAACTTAAGTAAAATAACTTAAGTAAAATGCCTAAGTATACCACACCTAAATGATCTTACAACACTTAAATGACTATTTTTCTCTCTTATAACTCTCCTCTCTTCCAAAATTCTCCAATATAACTAATTTGATTCAAGGATAAAATAACACAAATTTTCACACAAACAAACACATATATTCATTTACGAACTTTTACAAGAAACATTCAACACATAATTATCATTCTAAAGAGTCTCGATGAGAAATTTTCCTAAATACAAATACTAAACAAACATACTCAATTAAACACATAAAAGACATAAACAGTAAAAACAAGATTTAACACTAACACATAAAAATAATGACTCCTAACAAACAAACTCTAACACCAAACTTAATTCCATTCTTCATTTGTTGGAACAAATTCTTGTCTTTCGTTAGTCCTCGTTGGGCATTCAAAATATAGAGTTGATAAAACGGACGGTGGTAACGAGTCATGATAAAATCTTCTTCAATCCATTTATGTTTAAGATACATTGCCTTATCCGCTTTCTCTATATAACTAGTATGGCTAAATTGAATTTTTAATTGCCACCAATATGCTCTAGATGTGCATTAACTTCATTTACCTTTGTTTCAAGTAAATTCATGTTATTCTCAATTTTATTGATCTTTTCCGCTATTCCTTCAATACTAATGACTAAAAAACTATTATACATCTCTTGTGCACTTTGATTAATGAATTTTTTCTTCATGGCCTCTTTCTTTTTCTTCAAATCCATCTCCCATGAAGACATTTTCTAAAAATATCTCTTTCTCTTAGACTTTTAGGGCTAAAAAAGATTCTAGGGTGAAATTCCATCACAAAACCCTTCTATTTATAAGCCCAAATCCTTTAAATAACTTCTAAGCATGTCCTATAACTGTCATGGAACGTTTAAGTTAACCAATTGGTGGTTAAAGCTTCTAGAAATTGAATTTCGCACATGGGTTTTAACATCCGCACTTAAGCGTCTAATAGTGGCGCTTAAGCGTCAGTGCTCAATTTTGCACCAGTCAGCTTAACGTCCAAATACTCATTCTAGCTTGTCTAGATCACTAAATAAAGACTTAAAATCAATACTAACACAAAATAGCCTTAAAAATACTACCCAAATTTTATTAATCACACACAAACAACAATCAAAGCCAAAAACACACTCATAACTATGAGTTGCTAATACACCTAAAATATATAGTGTTTTAGACACATTTTTATACCTATTTTTGAGATATTACACTTTAATGAAAGATATTTGTGCATTTTTCTTTCAGGTACAAGTAAAAAGGTGAAAATGCTAAAAGTAGTGAAAAATGATCTAATTTAGAGCAAAGAAGTGAAATTATGCTAAAATGTTTTGGCACCTAAGCGCCAGATCCAACGCTTAAGCGCCGGTCAAACAGAGAAGGTTGCGCCTAAGTGCCAGAGGCCCCACGCTTAAGCGTCAGAGACAGTTATTTGGCGATTTTCTTTATTTTGCCAAATTTTGAAGAGGTATTTGAGGCACATTTTGGCTAAAGAGGGTGGTTATGACCACTAGAAACAAAAATATTATTAAAAACTTACGAAAGGAGGCATCCATTGGAGGATACATTGAATTGGGACACATTTTGAAGAGTTATCAAGGCACCTCTTGGAGATTTATAAAAGAAGGAAGTTGAGGCTAATATTTGGAAAAGCTTGTCACTTACGAGTTGAACTTGAGCATAAAGTATATTTGGAGATTAAAGAGTTCAATTATAATTTGAAAGAAGCTGGTGAGAAAAGATTATTGCAATTAAATGAGCTTGAAGAGATAAGGAATGAGTCTTACAAGAGTGCTAAGATTTATAAAGAAAAGATGAAGATGTGGCATGATCAAAGGATTCTTGCTAAAAATTTTCAGCAAGGGCAACAAGTTTTGCTATATAATGCAAGGTTAAGATTATTTCCAGGCAAACCTAAGTCCAGATGGAAGGGCCCAATTCTTGTGATGAAAGTTTATTCTTATGGAGCTGTGGATATTAAAGATTCTAAAATAGATAAATTGTTTAAAGTGATTGGTCATAGATTGAAACCTTATTTTATAGGAGATCAACATAAATTTAATGATTGAATGATGTTGGGTCAACCAAAATAAACACTGGTTACGCCAGGCTGACAACGTAAAACCAAGTGCTTAGTGAGAGACAACCCTTAGTTATCTGTGTGTTTTTTATTTAAATGTTGTCTGTGTGTGATTAAGAAAATTTGGGGTAGTATTTTTTAGACTATTTTATGTTAGTAATGATTTTAAAACTTTATTTAGTGATTTTGACATGCTAAAATGACAATTTAGACGTTAAGTTGACTGGTGCAAAATTGAGCACTGGCGTTTAAGTGCCAATATTCGGCGCTTAAGCGCGGGAGTTAAAAACCATGTGTGAAATTAAGATTTTAGAAGATTTAACCACCAATTGGTTGATTAAAAATGCCAAGGAAGTTTTAGGACGTGTCGGGAGTTTCTAGAGGGATTTAGGCCTATAAATAGATGGGTTTTGTGAAGGAATTTCATCTGAGATCATTTTTAGCCTTAAAGTTTGTAAGAGAGAGAGATTTTCATAAGATGTCTTCATGGGAGATGGATTTGAAGAAAAAATAAGAGACCATGAGGAAGAAATTCTTTAGTCAAAGTGCACAAGAGATATATAACGGTTTCTTAGCTGTTAGTATTGAAGTAATATCAGAAAAGATCAGCAAAATTGTGACTATCATGACTTTACTAGAAACAAAGGTAATTGAGATTCGTGCACATCTAGAGCATACTGAATAGAAATTAAGAATTCAATTCAATCATACTAGTTATATAGAAGAAGCGGATAAGGAGATGTATCTTAAACAGAAATGGATTGAAGAAAACAGTATCAGAGCTCGTCACCACCGTCCGTTTTATCAAATTTATATTCTGATTGCCCAAGGAGAGACTAATGAAAGACCGGAGTTTGTCCCAATAAATGAAAATGGAATTAAGTTCTATGTTAGAGTTTATTTGTTAGGACTCGTTGTGTTTACGTGTTAGTGTTTTTTTTAGTGCTTATGACTTTTATGTATTTAATTGTTTAAGTTTGTTAAGTGTTTGTATTTAGAAAATTTTCTCATCTAAGACTATTTGGAGTGAGAATTAAATGTTACATGTACTTGTACTAGTTTGTGAATGAATTTATATGTTTTTTTTGTGAAAATTAGTGTTATTTTTGTCTCGAATTGAATTGAGTTATATGAGAGAATTTAGAGAGAGAGAGGAGAGTTGTAGGAGAGGAAAATAGTCATCTAAGTGTTATGAGACCATTTAGGGGTGGTTTACTTAGGCTAATAGTGCATTTTACTTATGTTTAAAAATATCAAAAATAGTGCACTAGCGCCTAAGCGCCACATTTTCGCGCTTAAGCCTAATGTAACCCAAGAGGCAGGCGCCTAAGTGCCACTAATCCGCGCTTAAGCGCCGGTTCACGAAAACTAGTTCGTGAAAGGTTAAAAGTGAAAAATAACCTCAAAAATTGCCATTTTAGCCCTCACCGTCACCTTCAACCTCTCAAGTTTACAATTTTGGAGGCTAGGGCAAGCTATTTTGTGAAGATTTCTTGGTGGAATTGAGAAATAATTGCTAGATTTGTATTTCTTGAGGTAAGAGCTTCACTTCTATATGAAAATTTTGGATTTTCATCATTTATTTTTAGTACATTTGGAAGAACCTGAAAATCACTATTCATGGTAAAAAATGAGGAAAAATCTATGGAAATTGCATAGAAAGTGTAGTTTATGCTTATAGGAGTTGAGTTTAGTAGATTAGACTTGATTTTTGAAGTTATTGTGGAACTTTATGAAATTTCTAGAATGACACCAAGAATGAAGAGGAGCAAAGGAAAAGGTCATTTTGATTCGAGCAAATTTGTGAGTTCTAAAGCTCAAGATTGGTATAGTGATGCTTTGCAATCACAGAAACTTCTCCAAGAGGGATGTTTCAAAAGTCCAGGTGGATCCATGGTAGATTTGGTCGTTCGCTGACGATGGGAACGATTCTGTTGTTTTTCTGCTATAGTTGTTATTTCTGTAGTTAGGGAGTTCTATGCAAACCTCTCTGAGGCTGAAGAAGATCGAGTTATGGTTTGAGGAAAATTAGTACCTTTTCAGCGGAGGAAATCAATATGTTTTACCATTTACCACCAGATACTTTATGTTTTTATGCAAACTATAGTTCTACTGAGATGGAGCTAGATGAGATTATTTCCTATTTGACTGTTGAAAGAGGGCTATGGAAAATCACCAATGAGAGGAGAGTCAACTTTGCCACATCAAAGTTTAGTGTACCATCCAAGACATGACACTATTTTATTTCTGCTCGTCTATTACCTATAAATCTTCTCAGTGAAGTTGCCAGAGAGAGGGCGACGTTGAACTATTGTATTTAAGAAGGCAAGCTCATCAATATTGGAGCTTTAATCTGTTAAACTATCATCAGTTCTACCACTGTCGCTACTACTGCAGGTCTAGGATTTGCTTCCTTGATCTTTTCTTTGTGTGAGCAGGCTGGAGTGCGATATGATAGCTGGGAGGAAGTACTGTTGCCTTTGAAGCCAATTACTAGTGTAAAAGTGAAGTCATATTCTGGGCATTCTATTTTTGGCTGGAGAGGAGGATTTTCAAGGAGTTATGGAATGACAGCGTCTGCTGTTTCTACATCTAGACCGTCTACCTCAAGACCATCTACTTCTAGAGGTGAGTCCACATAAACTCAAGATCAATTATTACAGAGGATGATGGAAAATATCAACTACACCACAGATAAAGTTAGAAATTTAGAACGCTTTGCAGCTCATATTGATGGGTATAATAGAAGAAAATTGATTATGAAGAGAAATTTCATTCATCTCTGAAAAACCTCATTAGGGGTAACCAAGGAGTGCAATTTCTTCCATATCATAGATACCTTGATTATGAGTCTGCAAATGTCTAAAATAGCAGTGATTTTAAAGATGATGAGGAGGAGGACTCATTTATTTTTATGTTTGTAATATGTGTTAGACTATGTGCTTTGAACTTGAAACTTGTGATGTGTTGTTTATTTTTATGTTTGGACTTAAGACATGTGATGTGATGTGTTTTTATGTTTTGGACTTCAGACATGTATGTTTGTGTATTGGTTTGGACTTTGTGATGAGTGAGACTTTTATTTTGTTTAATTGTATTATGATGTTGTGTTTTGTTAGTAGTTTGTTTTAAAATTCTATGGTAGTAATTGTTGTTGTGTGTTGATTATTGTGTTAGTTAGTTAGAATTGAACTTATTTCTATGTCTTTTGAAAAGTTGAAAATCTTGCTAACTTTAGTTTTAAACTTTAATTTCAGAAAACTACTAACCTGTATTTTTCTTTTATCTTGTTAGTGTGTTAGTTTGTTTTTATGTTTATACCCACTGCTTAAAAGTTTATTGAATCTCTACATGTTGAATTAAAATGAAAATAATAGAAAATTGATCAAAAATTGATTTTACTCCTATTTTTTAGTTTTATAATTGTATAATTAGGATATAAAAATTCTTGTAAGCATGTTATTTCCATTTTCATTCCTGCTTATTTATATCTATTGTTAAACTGTTTAATCTTATTAAAAAAATATAAGTTTGGGGGGGGAGTGAAAATTATTTTCGTGGAATTTTATTTGTTCTCAAATGTGCTACAAGTGAATTTGATTTGAAAAGAAAAAAAAATTGATTATGTATATGAAGCTGATGCTAAACTATTTAATGTGTTAAAAATTTAAGTTTGGGGGGATGAAAAATATTAAAAAAAAACTTTGTTCTCAAATGTACTACAAGTGAATTTGATTTTAAAAGAAAAAATGATCATGTATATGAAGTTATATTAGGGAAGTAAAATTTGATTTTAGAAATGAGTAAGGAAATGATCATGTATATGAAGTTATATTAGGGAAGTAAAATTTGATTATAGAAATGAGTAAGAGAATTTAGTTAAAATTCTGATTAATGAAGAAAAACTTTTAGTTAAAAATTTTTAGTCTAGAAAATGTTAAATATAGTGTAACTATCTTTAGTAAGAAAAATTTTATTTTTGAAAATTTTAAAAATTTTAGACTTTTATTTTTAATACTTAAATTTCTTTTATTAAAATAATTTTCAGAACTATTATTATGTTTATAAGTAAAATATTTATATCAAAACTTTGCTTTAGAAAAGGAGAAGTGGAATTCAAAACTATTAAAGGCCTATCCAGGTATAATAATCATTGCGTGAAAAGAAAAGAAAAAGAAAAGAAAAAGAAAAAAAAGAGAAAAGTAATAGAGGAGAAGCTTAAGGATTAGTGTCTAATCAAAAATTGGTTCCACATTTGATCTTTTTAAAGTATAAGACTTGAGAAACTCTTAAGCTTAAGGATATAATATAGTAAATAAAATTATTCTTAATAAAAAGGACTAAATTCTAAACTTAGAGAATCTACAATATTTCTAAATTAGATAGGAACTCATATTTTCATCTTTCTTAACATTAAAAATTTCTAAACTTTAAGTTGGTCTCATTTATTGATTATTTTTTCTAAATTGGACTACTATGTTTCTAAATGTAAATTTTAGTAACTCCTAAAGAAACTCATATACATATCATACTTATTTAGTTTTTAAAGATTGAAATGTCACTTGAGGACAAGTAATATTTTAAGTTTGAAGGATTTTGATACACCTAAAATATATTGTGTTTTTCGACACATTTTTATACTTATTTTTTAGATATTGCACTTTAATGGAAGATATTTGTGTGTTTTTCTTTCAGGTACAAGTAAAAAGTTGACAAATGCTAAAAGTAGTGAAAAAGGATCAAATTTAGAGCAAAAATGTGAAATTTGTGCAAAAGTGTTTTGGCACTTAAGCGCCAAATCCAGCGCTTAAGCACTGGTGAAACAGAGAAGGCCACGTTTAAGCACCAGAGCCCCCGCGCTTAAGTGTCAGAGGAAGTTATTTGGCAGTTTTCTTCATTTGACCAAATTTTGAAGAGACATTTGAGACACCTATTAGCTTAAAAGGGTGGTTATGACCACTAGGAATGAAAATATTATTAAAAGACTTGTGAAAGGAGGCATCCCTTGGAGAATACATCGAATTTGGACACATTTTGAAGAATTTCCAAGGCACCTCTTAGGAAATTTATAAAAGAAGGAAGTTGAGGCATTTGAGATGGGTGCTTGAAGAGGGAGAGAGTGCTGAGTCTTGAGAAGATTGTGGAGAAACTTATGGAGGGATTCAGGCACCACAAATTTACTTTTTTTCCTTTTTGTTTTTAGTTTTATTTTGAGTATAAAGTGTTGTAAAAGAGAAGAGATTCAAAGGAACTTCAAGAGTTTGGTAGAGTATTTGAGATAAGTTCTTATGTTTGTTTTTAAACAACTTTTAGTTTTAATCGAGACTTCTTGTTGGTTTATAAATGAGTTCTACTTTTAAACTAAGTGTGGTTTTGTTTTCTCCATGAATTCTGAGCAGTTTTCTTTATTTTTCTCCTTAAAATTATAAGTAATTAATGTGTTGGATGGAAGTTATGGAGAGTATTAATCTTTAATGTTGGAAGAAGTTATGATGATTCAATTCCAACCACTTCATTTACTTCTTGATCTTGCCCATCTAGATGTTAAAATTTGTTGAGAGAACATGTAAGAACTAGGCTGATATTGTCTCAGTCAAAAATTGGAAAGAATCACATGAGATTGTACGAATGAGAATTTAAGTGCAAATAAATAGAGAAATAATCTTTGAATGGTGTAAAGTTAGAGGACTTTAAAGTGACAGGTTAAAGACCCCAAATTGATTTATTGTTTTAGGTTCTGATATGAGTTGTTAGCCCCCAATTGGAGGGAATTGAGGAACTCTAGAGTGAGAGCTGTTATTTTCCCTGCCTAGCCGGTCTTCAGAATTATTCAAACTTTAAATTAATCAATGTTCTTTATAGCATCTCTAGTAAGGGTAAAGAATATTTTTGCTCCTATTTGGCACAACTTAATTTGCATACTTCCACAACATAATTCTTATACTTATTACTGATTCATGAAAAGGAGAAAGATTTTTTCATATTATGTTCTTTTCTTTTACATAAACTCAAGTTATTTAGAACTTGTTACTCTTTTGTCAAAATATCAAAAATACCAAAAATATTTGAATTTTAATTACTGTCAAGTTATTTATAGTTTAAGTAATTATTTTTTTGAAATAGAAGTTTGTTGTTTGAAAGTGCATATTGTCAATTTCCCCGTGGGATCAATATTCGGGGCTTAATAAAAAAGTCCTATATTACTTGATAACGATATGTATACTTGTGTAGTATCCCAATATATATGTAAACTAAAGAGTTAAATTCTTATTTTCTTCAGGATCAATTTTTTGGTACTGTTGTAAAGTAAGAAAGTATAAGTGAAAATATAATCACATACATTGTTGTATTGTTGCAATAAGCAGTAAGGAGATCAATTTATTCTTCTAAAATTGTTATTCCAGTTAAAATTTGAATGATTCTCCCATCTTGGGTTATAATAATCAAAATAAGGATTATGTATCTCAGGCCTAGTCTCAATAGTTAGTCTCAATCAATTGTCAAAATAATTATTCCTCAATTACTAGGGTCTTTAAGGATAACTTTCTATGTATTGATCTAAATTTCTTGCAATATCTGCAACCTGAGAAGCTAAAATAGTGAGCATATCAGTTTCATGACAATTCACTATCCTCTTGGGGTTTACTCTATCGAATGTGCTAGTATTATAATCCAAAACTGAATATTCATTATCTTATTGATCGAACAATTCTACAAAAAATTCATGGACTCTTCTCTAATTCATAATCATCCTAGCAGTACTCTATAGTTCTGATTCATAAGATTCAAGGTCTGTAACACTTGAATTATGCAAACAAATCTAAAAACCTAACTAATAGAACAAATATCCATTACTTTAAGCACTTAACAATTTTTTTGGTTTTTTAACTTTTCTTTAAAATAAAGACACAAAAAAATTAATCACATTAGATAATAACACTACAATTTCTAAATCCAAGTCCTACATGTTCAAATAAAATTCTCCTAAAAGTCTTATAATAGCTTCCCCGGTAACGACGTCCAAAACTTAACTTGACCCACAATTACACAGTTACTTTGTTTCCTGTCCAAACACTTGACCTTGGTTTCATTAGGCGGCTAGTGTTCAAAATAGATATGTTATAGAATTTAGAATTGATTTATATTGTATACACTAGAGGTTCTATACAAATATATGTATCATTTCAAGTAATATAGGGTTTTACTTAAAACTCAAAGTATCAATCCCATAGAGAAACGAGGTAAGAAATCCCTTAGTTTAATTTTAGTCTAACACTATCAGCTCTTAGTTTGAATTTTTTGAAAAGCTTGCTTTACCTAAATTCATTAATTTAATCTATAATTAAAGTTAACTAAATTAAATAAAAACCTAACTAAAAAGACTAGTTAAATTTTGGAAGTTCTTCTATAATCAAAGTTTTTTTCCCCTTGCAATGAGATCATAATCAATGTAGGAATAAAATGTTTAAAAGTTAAATGTAGTTTTGTGCCAAATAGGAGAATATCTATTCCTTACCATCTCTTGAGCGCATAAAGAACGTTGACCAACCTAAAGTAAGTTCATAAATAACTTGATATGCTGGATAGGATCTAGCCTCTCACTTCCAGATTACTCACTGTGCCCTCTTTATAGTACTAACCTGTATTGGTAATGGCTTTAGCCTGGCACCCTAAAATCTCAAATTTATGCTCATCTAAACTTTTCTCCCTGTCTATTCACACTAACATGTGGATTATCTTCTCACGCACAAGACTAATGTAATTCTTACTAGCTGAGGAATACATAGCCCTCCCGGGTCATTATGAATGCACAATAAGTTCTAACATACCAACTAATCAGATTGAATATGTAAATTAAGTACAAAGTAATGAATCATCACAAGTATGTAATAAGAGAAATTTTAAACAATTCTAAGCCTACACATGATTAATTCTCATTATAAGGAGAAAGAGTAAGGAAAACTACTCATTAAGAATTGAGAAAATGCTTGGATTCTTCATTGCAAATGACATTGAAATCACACATCTATATTGCAACAACTTAAAGTAAATACAAAAAGAGTATAAGACTTATCTTTACAGAAGACTCATTCCCTACTTGCACAACAAATGACAATCCCTTATTTTCTTCCAATCTCCTAAAAGTCATCAATAATCCAAAATACACATCACCACTTACACACACACACACACACACACTCCTCTCTTTTTCTGCCCAAAAAGCCTCCTTTTAGGTGCCTAAAAACTCTCTTTAAATAACCTACAAAATATCTTAAGGGTCACTTCATGTTCCCTTTCAAAATTCATCCAAATACATTGCATATTTAAAAAAAAAACCTTCTCTGGTGCCTAAGTGCCAGAATGTGGTGCCATGGCACTAGAAGTAGAGCCTAGGCGTCAAGCCATTTTAGCCCCCTTATTCAAATTGCCTCTTTAAACCCTGTTGTAGCTCCAATTCATTCCAATTTGCTCCAAGTGTATACCTTGTTCCATTTGACTCCAAATTGCTCCATTTTTCTTCATTTTTCCAAAACTTCATTTCTTATACCTGAAACAAAAAACACAGAAAATACATTCCTTTAAAGTGCAATATCATTAAAATTGAGCATAAAATGTATTTAAAAATAGCTAAATTTTAGGTGTGTAGGTACCTTACCACAATCAAATGTTTATTTTAAACTTGTGTTGAGTTTATCATAGCAAATGTAAAGAGTTATGTTAGTCATTGATGATGAATACATAGAAGGTCTGTTTGAAAAGTCAATAAGTATGTGTAGGCATAACTCACTCTATAAAGTAGAGGTTCTCACGGGCCAATCCACTCATTTCCGTGCAATGAGTGGGGGCCTGAAGGAAAGGAATATGAACAATTTGTTATGCATATATATCTATAGTTCATGTTATAATTCATATTCCTAAATCAAGAAGAAGTTTCTACTCAATTTTGTTTGATGTCAATCAAAGATCTTTAGATGTTAATGTTTATGTGGTTTTGAATGCAGTGATTTATTTGGTTTTGGTTATGAATGTTATTTTAAGAAGTTTAGTTGAGGTTGTTTAGGGTCGAGGAAGGTTTAGTCCTTAAGTGAGTCTACTAGTAATCTAGGCAAAAGTCAGAAATCCAGATGTAGACTGATAATTTGGGTAAAACTCTCTTATGAATACATAAAAACTGACGGTATAGGTGCCAACTGTAACTTATGTTGAACTCGTCAACATACATCAACTGAACTACCATTGATGGTTTAATTGAGGTTCATCATTCGCTTCATGTTTCACCTTCTTTTGGATAGTTCAGATGATTGTATTCAATTATCCAAACACTTCCTAACTCTATATAAAGAAAAGAGGTCTCAGAGGAAAAAAACCTAGGATAATGTTGTAGCTTATTTATTTATAGCAACCTTACAAAGCAGACTTAGCACACCCTTATAATATGTAAAGTAAATCTGAGGCAACATTTCATATATTATCTTTAGCAGCCCTAAAAAGCAAAGTTAGAGTGCTTCACATTTATTTTAATATTTGATGAATTAATTATTATTCTTTATTTAGGAGAACCCAATCAAGATGCCAATGATTTTCCATCTTCCCAATGTTGCCATGTTCCATGATCTATGATATGTCATTGGATATACTTAATTTTTACTTTATTTTACACATTTTTTTTGAATGAAATTGCACTTTAATTGAGCTTTTTTATATGTTTATGATGCAGGTATTTCATGTAGAAGCATTGGAACGAATTTGGACTGAATTGGAGTGAAACATAACCAAATGGAGCAAATGTGTTTATTGTGGTCTGGCTCCTAAGCGGCCATTTTTGGGCACCAAGGTGTTGCAGTTGATCACCATTGCACCATGTTCTAGGTGCCTAGGCATCCAAGTATTTCAAACAGACAGAGAACCAGGTTCTTAGGCACCGCAGACTGGGCGCCTAGGTGTTGCAGTTCAGATAGTTACTTTCTGAACGACTCTCGGATTTATTTTACAGGTGCTGACGATTCAGACAGGGAGTGTTGGCAATCTTAAAAGTAGGGAAGAAGTTTCAAGTACCAGAATTCTCCAAGGACAGTAGGTAGGAGTAGAACTCTTATTTTATAAAGATTTGAGAGGGGAATTTGAGAGAATCTTTAAGGGGTTTACGACAGCATCTTGATTAGCTGACAAGCCTTAAGATTACCTATTTTTATATATGTATTTCATGCTCATTGTTTATGATATTTTGCTTTAATGAAAGGTATTTTGTCTGTTTTTGATTTGAGGTACAAGGAATGGAGTTTAAGAGCAAAATCAACAAAAATGGAGCAAAAAGTAGGTCAAATGGAGCCAAAGAACAAAAAGTGACTTGGTGCTAGGATCTGGCGCTAAAGTGCTTGGATGTTCTAGGTGCTGACGATTCGCCATGGTTGGGCGCCTAGGCACCAGAAACTGTTTAAATTTTATACATTGAATTTGAAAATTTTTTGAAAAGGTGTCTCAAGTGACCCTTATTGACTTTCAAAGCTTTATTTATAAGAAAGATTTCCACACAAAATAAAAAAAAGTTATGAAGTCATTTTTTGTAGGTTAGACAACCACTGAAGTGGGCGGCCAACATAGTGAGAGTGTGGTGAGTCTTGGTGTTTGTGGAGTCTTGTGGAGTCAAGATCAATTAGAGAACTTCAGAGGATTGCTTGGGGAAGAGTTTGTGATAAGCATTTTTTTTTGTTTAAGTTTTGTTTTATAGACTTGGTTTTTAATACATATCGTCTTTTGTTTTGTTATCCCCATAAATTTTGAGTAATTTTTTTTTCTTTCTCCTTGCAATAAGAAGTAATCATGTGTGGGGTTAGAATATTTTGATGATTTCCTTTATTCCAAAAATCTGTGATGATATTTTCATCAATTCTTCATTTACTTTGCAAACTAGTCATTTGTGATGTTAAAATTCATTGTGAAACATAATGACCCGACAGAGTTATGATTCTACCCAAAAAGAGAGTACCACACTAAACCTTGGATGGAGGGGATGACAATTCCAAGGAGGAGTGAAAATAAATAGAGGGATAAGTTTTGATTAGCGTAGAATTGATGATTCAAGAGTGACAGACTAGAACCTTTATTAATTTTGTTCTTTAGTTCGAGACCTGAGGCCTGGCTGATCTTAATAGAAAGAGTACAATAGGTAATCTGGAAGTGAGAGGCTAAAATCTACTTAGCACAACCATATCAATCAAGAACTTAACTTTATATTATCCAATGATTTGTATGCACTCGGGAGAGTGTACAAAATATGTATGTTCCTATTTGTAACAAAATCTATTTTTTATCTTTAAGCATTTTATTCCTACATTGATTACAATCTCATTGGAAGGGGAAAAAAATTTTATTATAATCATACTTTTTTAAACATCTATAGCTTAGAAAATTTGCATATACTTTTATCTTTAATTTCAAATTAGAAAAATTTAGTTTATACCCTTTTAAAAACGGTTCAATACTATTCTCCTATAATTTGTTTTACAGTTTCAGTAGAAATATTTCTAAGTTGACATAGAAGTTCACTTATTCCCTATGGGTTCGATATCGAGGTTTTTAAAGAATACTCTATATTACTTGAAACAATACGTATACTTACATGGTACCTCTAGTGTGTAAGTCATTAATCAATTTTATAACATATTTATTTTATACACTAGTCGTTGAATATAAATTGGGTCAAGTTTTTTTTCATCTTTTAGAACTTATATAATTGTTTATTTACAGGTCGGGTCAAGTTTTGGGTGTCGTTGTCCCGGAGTAACAGAATTTTTAACTTAGAAATTTTTATTTAACTGTATATTTATTTTAGGAGAATTGAATTTTAATTTTCCTTTATCAGTATTTGTTTATTTCTGAAAAAAAGGAAAAAAAAACTGAAAATTGAAAAAAAATTAAAGTATATATTTTTATTTTGAGTGTTTTGTTTTACTTTTATTTTCTGAATTTTAAATTTTGCATGCATAGTTTGGGATCTGAAGGTTTAGTGCCTTATGATTCTAAATTATAATGAACCATAAGAAAATTTTGAAAATAAAAACAACTTCACAGTTCTCTAGGAATGGCAAACACATCACGAAATACTTTTTAAAATCAAACTGTTGAAGATGAACATCGTAATATACAAAGGCATTTAAGAGACTATACAAACCCTATAGCATAATTCACTTAAGTATACAAACCCTTGTTATAGCAGCTAACTCATTTGAATTTAAACTTGTTATTATACAAATTGTACAAAACAATAAGTTAGGGGAACACCATCTGTTGATATAAACTTACACCTAGCAAATTTTCTAGAACTATATGCTACATTTAATTATGATGGCGTAACCAACGACGCTGTTAAACTTTGACTATTTTTTTTTCTTAAGGGATAAAGCTAAGATGTGTTCAAACTATTTAGCACCTGTATCTATTAGAACTTGGGAGGAGTTAACACATAAATTCTTTACTAAGTATTTTATCACTTGGGATGTAATTAACTATAAATAAACATTATCTATTCCTTATATTAGATAGGAGAATTTGTGGGCCAACATATAAAAAGATTCGCAAACCAAACGAATGTCATAAACTCTTTTAGTTTATTTAGTTGAGTCCGCTGACAAGTAATGTTCCCATTTTTTTGGGATAGTTGCGTTGCTTGTAGTATTGTGCCCGGTCATTTAAACTATTAAAATGTATGGGATATGTCTAGTCTCACATTTTTCAAAATTAAAATACTACATTTTCAAAATCAAAATTACATATATATATATATATAGATATACATTAAATTAAAATAAAGATCATTTTCCATATCTTAAACCGACAAACCCCTTTCGGTTATGTAATTGATTGATCAACTAACTGGTTGTAGTTGTGGGAGATATCTCTCCCAAGCCTAACCTTATGAAGATCGATAATGGCATGAGATTAATGCTAGCTCCTAAATCACACAATATTTTTCCAGAAAATTTGTCTCCTTTCACACAAGGTATATTAAAGCTACTAGGATCATTAAGTTTTTAAGGAACCTTTTTCTGAATTATTGCATTGCATTCTTCACTAAGTGTCATGGGTTTGTGATCTCCAAACTACCTCTTCTTATTTAAAATATCTTTCATAAACTTAACATAATTTGGTATTTTCTCTAATGTTTCAGCAAAATGACTGTTGATTGTTAGCTTCTTAAATATCTTAAAAATTATAGAAAATTGTTGATCAAGCTTCTAGCTTCTGCTGTCTAAGTCTTTGAGGAAATGGAAGTGGTGGTCTTTCTAAATTGATCTTAGTTGGACAGTCGCATTTTTTATATTCTTAGGCACATTTTCTTCATGCTTTTCAGTTTCTTCAGTTTCCCTCTCAACTTCAATCTCTTTCTCCACTTCAGTATCCAATTCTATACCACTTCTCAACTTGATTGTCTTAACTTCATCATTGTTTTTATCTTTAGGAATAATTTTAGTGTTGCTTGTAAGAGTTCTCTGAGGCCTAGGTGAGTTAGCAATTTGTTCTAGTTGATTCTCAATATTTCTAATTGCAGAACTTTGACTTTGTAATTGATTCCCCATCTGTAACACCACTTCTTCTATAAATATTTTTTTCTCCTAAAATTTTTTGTTATTATTAAAGTCAGGAAGATAAGAAGGTCTATAGTTAGTATTACCCTGATTGTTCTAGTTTCCCAATGGATTTTCTTGATTGTTTCCCCATTGCTGATTTCCACCACTATAATTATTATTCGAGAGTTAGGGTAGTTTTTCTAACCTAGGTTATAATATTTAGAAAATGGTTTATTGGGTCAATTATTAATTGCATTTAAAGTTTCATATGAAGGTGATTAAGAATAGATTATTTGACCCAATGAGTTTTCTTCACTCACATGAGGTGTTTGTGTTAAATTCATTTTGAATTGGTCTAACTTCTTAGATATCGCAGTAACTTGAGATGCCAAAATTGAAATGGCAACAACATCATGAACATTGGTTACTTTCTTTGGTTTTACCCTTTCTGAGGGCCATTGAAAATTGTTAGTAATTATCTCTTTGATTAAAGCATATGCTTCATCAAAAGGTTTTGACATTAATGAGCCTTCAGTAGCAGAATAAATAATAGATCTAAGGGATCCTACTAACCCATTGTAAAATGTTTAAAATATCAATCAGTATGAAAAAGTGTGACGGGGACAGTTCCTAAGAAGCTTTTTAAATCATTTTCAAGCTTCATATTTTGACTCACCATCATACTAAGTAAATGATATTATATCATTTTTAAGCTTAGTAATTTTTTAAAGTGGAAAATACTTAGCTAGGAATTTTTGCTTTAAATCTATCCAAGTTCTGATAGATCCATGTAGAAATTACTTAACTATGAGTTTAACCACATTTTAGCTTTATCCTTTAAGGAAAAAGGAAAAAAAACCGAAGTCTAACAGTGTCGTTTGATACACCGTCGAACTTAAATGTGGCACATAATTTTATAAAACTAACAAGGTGTAAGTTTGGAACCTTAGATGGAATTCCCCCAAACTGATTGTTGTGTATCATTTGGATTATATTGAGGTTCAGTTCAAATGAGTTAGACGCTACACCAGGGGTTTGTACGCTCTAGTGAATTTCAACTGTTGTATGGTTTGCATAGTCCCTTAAAGGTCTATGTACCTGACGATGTCCATTTTCAACAATTTGATTATCTAAATAACTCTGTGATGTGTTCGTCATTTCTTTTAAGTTGTTAAGTTTTTTTTTTTTTCTTATAGTTCGTTCTAACTTAGAATCATAAGGTACTAAATTTCATATCTTAAACTACACATATAAAAGTAAAATTTCAGAAAATAATGACAAAAAACTCAATAATAGTTAAATATTAAAAAAATTTAACACATAAACAAGCACTTGTATGGATAAACAACACTACAATTTTCCTAAAAGAATTCTACTGTTCAAGTAAAATTTATAAGTCAAAAGTTTCTTCGCATCCTTCCTTCCTCGGTAACGGCAATAAAAACTTGAACTTGCTTTGTGTATATCTTCTTTAATTTCAATCCCTTTCCATGTTGATAATATAATTTTATGTTATTATAGTGTCGACTCCTAGTGACGTAGGTATTATATTTTTTAATTATCAATTTCAAAGCTTCACTAGGATTTAAACACAAGTGCCCTTATCGCTCAAGTAATATAGGATTTTCTTTTTAACTCCAGTATCGATCCCACAAAGAAGGTGAAAACTCTTTTTGATAAATTTAATAAACCTTTACTTAAACTCTAGACAACTATCTAGGAAATAAGGTCACAAGTTTATATGTAAAAAGAAGCAACTAATACCTACTAATTCAATTTCAAAACTTAAAAAAAATGATAAGTGTTTCAAAACTAACTTTGAGTAGAAAAGTTCAAATTATATGAAAGTATTTTCCCTTAAAATGAGATCATAATCTGTGTAGGAATCAAATGTTAAAAGATTTAAATATAATTTTGGTGAAAAATAGGAGCATACCTATTTTTTACCCTCTTCGGAGTGCATAAAGAACATTGACTAACTTAGAGTTAAGTTCCTAAATCCTTGGTTATGCTAGGTAGGTTCTAGTCTGTCACTCAAGATTACCCACTGTGGCCATAATTTTTGGACTAACCTAGCCTTATGTTCCAAACTCTAGATCAAATTAGTTAAGGTTCTAGCCCGTCACCCTAGAATCACCAATTTACACCCATCAAAACTTATCTTTCTATCTATTTGCACTAACCTGTAGACTACCTTATCACTCACTAGATTAATGTGACTCTTACTATTTGAAGAATAAATAGTCTCCCGGGTCATTATGGATTCATAACAAGTTTTAACATATTAATTGGTCACATTACTATGTAAATTAAGTACGAAGTAATGAATAATCACAAGTATGACATAAGAGAAATCTTAAACAATTCTAATCCTACACATGATTATTTTTTATTGCAAGGAAAAAGATAAAGAAAACAATTCCAATTTCATGGGAATAACACAACAAAACATGATTTATGTTAGAATTGAAGTTTACACAGTAAAAAGAATGTAAACAAAAATACAAAGTACTTATCTTAAACTTCTCCAGAGAAAATTCTCAGAAGTTCCTTTATTGAATTCTCAACTCTCCTTACAATTTCACTCCAATTAACACACACACACACAAACACACCAAAAGACTCCCACAGTCCCTCAACAACAAATCATAAACCCTAAAAAAATGTTCAACCAAAAGCCTCTTTTCTCTTCCTAAGTCCCCTTATAAATAAATCATGAAATCTCTAAGAGTCACTTTAGCTGCCCCATTCAAAATTTGTCCAAATTCAAAGTATTTAGAAGAAAACAGATTCTGGTGCCTAAGTGCTAGTCTTCTAGAAGCTTGTATAACTATTGGTGCCTAGGCACATAACTGTGATGCCTAAGCGCCAACCTTTTAGATGTCTGTATAATTGTCTGGAGCCTAGGCGCCATATCCTAGCACCATGGATTTGGGCTCTCTATTACCACGTAGAGGGTCTGGCGCCTAGGCATCAGTTCACTTTGTGCTCCATTGCTCCATTTGACCTCATTTTACTCCATTTTTTGCTCCTTTTTCCTCTAAAATTCCATCTCTTGTACCTGAAACTAAAAAAATGTAAAATACCTTCCTTTAAAGTGGAACATCATTAAAAATAAGCATATATATATATGCACATTTTTAGGCATGTCAATCAATCATATCTTTCATGATCAATTACATTTGTTGCAGCCCAATTACAATAGTTATAACTGAGCAAATGTTATAGAAATTTATCATCATTGTATTTCCATTTTATCTAATTCAAGAGAAGAGTGTACCCATGTACTTATAGTTACACAGTGGATTACTTTGTTTGATTTAGACTCAATGGTTTTTTTTTTCTTTCCAGAGTTTTTCTTAAAAATTTTGGCTCCTCCTCTTGCTACCTTTCTATTATCTCTGTGTACTAGATCTTGGTACAATGCTAAGAATGTTAAATGATACTCTACCAACTCAAATCCTCCGACAAGCAATACTTATGAAATATTATATAAATAAAAATGACTATATATAGGCTTATAAAAATTATATGATATACTAATAGTAAAAATAAAATTTATGCATTCTATTTACACACAATCAAACATCTCATAAATATTCAAAATACATTATTTTTTACTTTTCTCTGCATGCACCTAACCAAATAGAAAATATAATTTTGTTATATTTACTTTACAAATAACAAACAACTTCTGAATTTCAGAGTACATTGCAAATGCAATCAGTTTACTCTGCAATATTTTTTACACTACATTCCTTTTTAAGCAAACTAGACAACACCTAAATGTATTTTGGGGCGAAACAAAATTTTTATTATATTTATTCAACTATAATCCTTATTGGACATAGTCTAATTTTCTTTTCGAATACATGACTACATGCCAAAAGTATTTTATCACTGAACAACAAAAGGAAAGATGATTTCATAAGCATAGAAAATATTTAGGGGGCATTTGGATAGCTATGGCTATATGAAAACTCAAGTCAAAAGTTGTAAAAAATCTATTGTTTAAAAGCTGGTGTTCCATAAGAAATTATTAGCTTGAAAAATTCATCTTTGAAAGTGTTGTTTGTGGATAAATGTCTTAAATAACCCTCTACTCATATTATAAAGAATTCATAGTTTTTATAAATATATGCAATTTGCATATTTAATTATATTATACTAAACAAACAAAAATACAAAAAACAAACTCAAAGTTAATTTATAGAATCAAGAGTTTCAAGCGTTAATTAAAAAAAAATGTAAATATCATCAATGAAAAATTCATTTGACTATTTAATGAATCTGTGAGATCTGATTTAGAGAAAAATTGCTTATATGTATCTACATGGTAACTTATAAAAGAATATTAGCTTTGCCTGCTATAATAAGCAATGACTAACCAATAAGACAATAATTCCACGATAAAATGTTCATCTTGCCCATCCCATGCAAAAAAAAAGAGCTTAGAGGGATAAGGCAAGCAATTTGGTTGTCCATGAATGATAGCCAAGCAAACTCTACTTGTGAAATTACAATTTCAAATCGTATCAAACTTTTTCAATTTTCACATAATTCATAACAGTTCAGGTAAAATTAAAGCACAAAATAAATAAAAAATATATAAGCACAATTAACACTCCTATCATTCATCAATTAAATTATATAATATTCACTCATACAATCAACAATATAATATTAAATCAACCATAAACTAATAAAGCATTTGCGATTTGCTTTTGTAATTCAACCATCTCATTAGTGCCTTCTCTATTGTCTGTACAAGGGTTAACAATATCATCATCAATATACATCATTGATTGCTCAAATTGATATTCATATGCTTTAGAAGGCCTAATTTATTTTCACCTACACTTGTAAAGTAACATCAAAATACAATTTATGACATCGTATGTAATTATGTAGCATTTTTGTTGTAGTGAACTTTTAACTTTTTTTTTTCAAAAGAATATATAGGCATATCACAGAGTAGCCTAATTACTCCAAAAGCCCTCTCAAGATATCATGTAATAATGAATGACACTTATTAAACATCTTTTTTCTTTCCCGTACAATTTGGCTAGCATTTTTATAGACTCAAATGTGATATTCTATGTTAGAAATGGCATGAGAAATCCTCATTGTAATGAATATCCAAAATCCACTAAATAATATTTTTCTGTTAGAATTGATCACCATTCTTTTCTTTATTAAAAGTTAATATAATGCCTACTTGTGAGTCAACCAACCCTGAGGTGACAATGGAAAGTTATGCATATGAGATTATGTTGCAAACTTGACGATTTGATTATCATGAGCACTGCCCTTTCAACTAGCCATGATAAAATTAAAACATATATTAAATCCATGTAATGTCATTATATTTTGTGCAAGTGAACCTGTCGACACAATACTTAGGGGCCTTGTGGAAGCCGTCGGTCGCCGGAAATGAAATCTCGTCGCCCGCTTTGGAGGGATTTAGAAAAATATGAAATCAACCCGATCACATATCTTTCATAGTTTAAATGAAAGAGCACTACATCTTAAGCTATGTATCTATCTCGAAAGATAAACACATTACTTGACAGTGAGGGTCAATCAAATAAACTAAGAAATGTATGACGCATGTTTGGTCTGCGAAACCATTTTATTATAAGCCGACAAGTTCCCTATTTAATACAAAAACTTAAATAGGATTTATATTAAGCTGGGTTCTTGAAAGTTTTCTATAAATGCGACCTTTTATTGTTAATTACATCTTAAATAATCAAAGTCATCTAAGAAAACTCTCAAAAAAAATTAGTGGATATTGTCTTCAAGGGGTTCCAAAGGGATAGGACATTTCAAAGAGATCGTCAAAAGATGTGTGAAAGGGGAATGACTCAAATTTGGAACATTTTACTTTTGGAATCCAAAGGAAGAAGAACTAATGGATGTCACGGATCCTGAGAAGAACCTCAGTGACTTCCTAAGCTATCCTATGGTTTGGCTTCAATTTTGTGAAAGAAATCATTTAAATGTTTCATCCTGTCAATTTTATTAATTAGAGCTTACATTCTTGTGACACAATCACACAAATAGTCTGGAAGATGTGAGGATTTAAGTCGTCACAAATAATAACCTCGAAATCTTAAAATAAGTTAGGGCTTATATTGTATATCAGAGCTATAAAAAGGCCTAAAAATAAGTTGAGGGTTTTTGTCGCACTAGGCTGACAACCTCAAAATCCTATGGCTTATTGTTTAATTTTAAGGAATGACTTAACTGGTGTAGAAATGTTTTACTATTGAAGATGACTGTGCTGCCCACAATGCTAGCTCTAAGCTCCTCATTATAATAAGTTTAAGTTTTCTAATGTGACAAGTCCTGATGTCAAATCAAGTGTTTCCTAAGGTTGTGGTTATTTTAAATATCATGGGGAGCGTTAAAGTTGATTATAGTGACACTGGTTAGGATCCCACGGTTCAATCATTCTGACACCACTATTTTCTTTGGATTCAATTAGTCCAAATGAATTTACTAAACTCAACTTAATGAGTTCCATACTTTTTATTTAGACCGTGATAAATCTCGTTAGCAACCATAAGTTACCTCCTCTAAGAGATTCTCGATCATCCAATAAAGACATTTTAATTTAGTTGTAATTTTCATTTTATTTTTTTTGTGATTAAGTTTTGAGTTGTCTTGTATTTTGTCTTATTTTGATTTCATTATTTTGTTTTGGTTTCAGTTTTGTGGCTATCCTAAAAGTTTTTGTTTTGACATGCAGGGTGACTTTGTTGTTTAACATGCAAGTTTGCAGGTAGAAAATGACAAGCATAGAAAGGTAAATAAAAACAAATTGCAATGCAGTAACTTAAAAGTGTACATGTCGATTCTTCTCATTCCTCCACCTGAAAGGTCAGAACTTGCAAAGCATATACATAATTTTGCATGAATTAAAACATGCTTGCAAGTTTGAAGTGTGTCAACCAGACCCTATGTCATACCCTAGTAGGACCAATTTGTTCATCTATGTAGATGATTCCATCAAGCAAATTATAATATGTCCAAGTGTCCTTAGAGATTCCTAAAGGATCATGGAAAGGTCCTAGGTAATACCCTAGACATTTCATAGTCCCTCAAATCATCTTGAGTTCATTTTGGTTTTATCATGTTTGCTATGTGGTTCACCTAATTCATACCCTTATGCTCAATGAACCATAATTTTCTGATTATCCCTTTATGTAGGGTAAATATCATCTAATGTTTCACTTACAAATTATACGGGTAAAGGCCCTTAGAGGCAATTTGGCTTAATAAAGAAACTTGGCCAGTTTGATCTTTAAAGATGGACTTGTAGTGTTTTAAAAAGCTTTTAATTAATTATAGGGCATTTTCTAAACCTCATTAGACAAAATTTTGATTAAACCTGATACGCTACTAAGCCCTTAAAATTTAATGGCTAGATTTGTAATTTTGAGAAAAAATTAAATGTTTATGCCCTTAATATTTATCATGAATCATACATCATTTTAGAACCATTAATTGGGGTTTTAAATTAGTGGGTTATAATCTTCCAAAGTCAAACTCCTCACCTTAATATCTTCTTATTTAATTACTCTTCCAAATTTCATCAATTTGAGAAATTACAAGTTTATCCATAATGAGACAAAAGTGAGATTGGTTACCACCATTTATCTCTTTCATATTTCAATCATCAAGACATGTCAATTAAGATCATTTATTACTCATTTACCTTATGGTAAGGCCTGAATATTAATGAAGGCTTAAATTCCAAAATCACATTTTTGCCCTTAAGGCCTTATAACCTCATAATTCATTAAATTAAAATCAAATGTCTTTAAAATTTTTATGTTACCCCACTCATGGGTTAATTAAAACATTAGAGGAGAAAATGTAAATTTTTTTTCTAAATTTATTTAATTTTATAATTATTTTTAATGCAAAAATAAAGATTTTTAATGAAAATTTAATAACTAAACCATGATAAAAACTCTATCTTTAAGAAAATTATTAGAAGATTATCTAAATCAGAGGACCACCTGGACCAATTTTCATGATTTTTAGAGGTTTAATTTAATTATTATAATTATTTATTTATTTTGAGTATAAATTAAAAATAAAATATTATTTAAGTGGAAAATTGAGTTTTATATTTTTTTTAAATCTCTTTGAGTCTAAAGAGAAACAAATTTTATATTTTTGTGATTTATATTTTCATTATTGGAATTATTTTAGTGGAAAATTAAAGAAAATTCATTTTAATCCCTTAAAAATTAATATCTTCACTTAAAAAATTTGGAAAATTATTTTAATTGGTCCCAAGTGATCAAGAAGCCAAATGTGATATTTTAGTGTGTTCTTACAATTTTGTAATTTTTTATGATTTGTAATTGATTTTTATTTATTTAAATACTTAAAAATGAAGTAATTATTTTAATTCCAATTTTATTTTTCTTAGGTTTCTCTGGTCATAAGGAGCTCTCAAAACATATTTGGTGATTTTTTTAGTTGTATTTTAATTATTATAATTATTTTAGTGCCAAAAATGTCATTTCACTTGATTAATCCATTTTAGTGGTCAAATTAATTTAAATTGACTTGAATTTTGTATGAGGAGCTCCTCTGTTATTAAATTGTAGTGGAGAATGATTTTTGTCCCATTTATATTTATATTTTGTCTAATTTAATTATATTTCATTTTTAGAGGTTGGTGACAACTAGGGTTATTTTTAAAGGGTTAAACCAAGTTTATATTTTTCCTAGGGTCCTCTGACCATAATGAACCTATCAAAACAAGTTTTGTATTTATTTAATGAATATTTAATTTATATGATTATTTTACCAAAACAGACATGATATGCTTAAAAAATATAGATCTCTTTTTAGAGGTCTTCCCTGACCTTGGAAAAATCAGGGAAGGTCCCTCATGATAGAGAGATCAAAAAACCCAAAAAATCAAGTTATGGTGAATTGTTCATGCAAATGGAGAATCCAAATAAGAAGAAACACCATTTAAATAATTAATGATCACACATGCATCAAACAAACATGAAACCATTTCCACATTACTCTCCTTTGTTCACGAGCATGAGGGTATTTTTATTTTATTTTTATGATTTTTCTATGCAAAGTTATGGATTTTTAAAGATCTGGTCATTTAAATAAATCAAAAACTCGTGATTTTTCTATTTATCCACCACGACACCACCTCAACCTTCGCATCTCCGAACTTTCCACTCGGCACTCTAGTGTTTAACGCTGTCAGACACCTCAACACTTAGTAAGCCCACGATTCATGTCCCGTATCCTCATCCGGCTCCATCATGACCATCCACTGAATAAATGAGCAATCGGAAGGTCCTCTGTCATCATCCCCAATGGACCAAACCCGTAAGCTGTCCAACTTCTAGACCTAATATCTCGCTTGATACTCAACCAAATCAAGTGTGGTTTGTTTCTATAGACGCGTCCAGACTAGAAGAACAAATTTATATGATTAATCGAGTCTTAAACCAAGTATATGAACATGAATAATTAAAATAGGCCCTGTTTTAGGGGGAGTTCAATTCATTTGCCCAAGAGGTGTGGCCTCGATTGGGTAATTCCAAAATCTTGAGTTGAGTTCAGAGAGATCCTAGATGAAGCCTTGGGCCATGGTGAATTGCCTATGTATGATTTCAACCAAGGCCAATTTTGGGTGTTGATCAAAGTTTATACTAGGGTGGTCTGGTGATGAGGCTTTTATGGGGGATCTTCTTCTTTCACTCAAGGGATGGTGTGGGTGCAATTAATTTGACTTTGGTGCACTGTGGAGCTATGGGGAATTATGTCATGGTTTCAGCCATATTTTGAGCTCCACAATTGAGCTTAGACAGTGGATTTGAGTGGCTGAAACTAGAGGACTTGCACTTAGGGAAGCTAGGAGAAGCTCTGGAAACAATTTTCAGGGTCTCCCCAAGAAATTTCAACAACTCTTTCCTTGGCCGTGAAGGGTGAGTTTACATAGGAAGAGCCATGGTGGCTCTCAGGCCAAGCTGAGGTTGCTGGTATGTTGCCTAGGTGGAGGGCAGAAAGGCTCCAATGGCCAATTGGATTGGTTCCACTTGAAGGGGTTTAATTTTGGGTTTTGGCCTACGTGGGACTCTTAGATTTGGGTTTTCCGGCAGCCAAGGTGGCTGGCCGGCCAGGCTCAGGTCATCATCCCACTAAGGATGATCAGTGGTGGGCTAATGTGCAGCCAATTGGGTTTATGCATGGGCAAGGGTGATTAATTGAAGTGTAAAGAGTTTTGGGCTAGGCTAGGTTTAGATTGGGCTTAGCTTCATTGGAACGGGCTTGGGTGGCTTCCCATGGCCGACCAAGACCAAGTGAGCCAGCTGAAATGATGTGGAGAAGTCTCCATCCATTGGATTTGATTAACCATGGATTAGAGTGTATCATTAAAGGGGTTGAAAATTATTTTAAGGGAGCTTGAAAGTGGCTCCTCCTTTTGCCATTAATAGCTATGTGTGCTGGTAAAGGCTTATATGACTTACTTATTGCTTGGGACGACTTCATGGCTTGTCCTTGGCTTGACCAATTTGCATAAAAAGGGATTTTTGTATTTTATGAGGTATTTTGATGGTGTTTGTCATGAGGCTTCATTTGTAATAATTTTGGCATGAATTGAGAACTTAGGGAATAATTTTGATTAAATGGATGATGAGGAGAAAAATTTTCATGTGGGCTTTTAATTGAACATTGAGCTTTTTGAATGGCTTAAGGGCTTAGGCTTTTAGAATTGGGGATGAACTTGGGCTTGAGTTTGGGTTGGATTTGGATCAAAATTTAGGTCAATTGAATGTTTAATTCGGTTTATGGGGGTTTCATGAAGAGTTTTAAAAGAATTTCAAGTGATTTTGAATTGAATTGAAAAGTCAATTTGGTGGAATTTGGGCATACGACTAAATAGAGTCAAACTTGGGGATTTTGGTCCAAGTTGAAATTGAGTGGGATTAAGGCTTGAAAAAGGACAATTGAAGATCCAATTTGATGTGGGGAGTTGTTATAAATAGTTTTGAGTTCAAAATTTGGGCAATTGGATAGGGCATGGGGTTCAATTTAGGGAGATTTGGTCACATGGTCCAAATTGAGTCTTTTTATTTGAGTTGGATTGGGCTTTCAATTGGGCCAAATTGGATTTGTATTTGGTTTCAATTGGTATTGGGGATGTTGAATTTTGGTTTGGAATTGAAATTGGGCAAGATTGGGGTCAATTGGGCCAAAACTGAGGCTAATTTGGGGAATTGGGTCTTTAAGGGCAATTGGGGCTTTTGGTCAAAATAGGTCAAATTGGGTCAATGTGATGGTCAAAAATTGAAATTGGGAATATTTGGGATGATTTTGGAAATTTTTGGGAATTTTTGGAATTTTTTAAAATTTTGGGTCATGTGAGGCATTTTGGTAATTTTGGGTATTTTTTGGGTATTTTGGGGATTTTGGCATTTTGGTGAATTTCGGTCAATTTAGGTTGTGGGGAATAATTTGGGATGACTTTTGGACAAACTTGGGTATTTTTGGCAATGTTGGGAATTTTGGAAAAAATTAAGGTTGTAGGGGTATTTGGTAATTTGGTGATTTTAGGTTAGGATGTGCAAGTAAGTCGTGAAACCATGTCAAACCAATAGGAGACAAATGAGGAATCATTTTGGATGCTCAATATGTTGGTCCTAACCCTCTTAGCTAATGGTTAGGGGTTTGGGTCCACCCATATGAGCTTTCCAAAAGAAGTCAGAAGACCAAATTAAGGGGTCCCACGGTTTGAGGTGTGAAAAAGTGTAGTATGTGCAAGCTAGCCTAAACAAGACCAGACCACCCAGAGTTAGTCCTAAGGCTTAACCATCCTTATGGAAAAATCCTCTTGAGCTCCCTCATATTGACCCCACCTACTAAGTGTTAGAGGTTAAGACCAACATGTGGAACTTCAAGTTGAGCAAAGAAGAGTTTTGAATTTCTAATGGTGAGAGATCTTTTTCTAGTCCTCTAGGAATAGTCAACAGGAAAGTCCTATGGCTAGACTCTAGACTACTAAAGAGGAAACTAAACCTCAACCAAAAGTGAGGTCAACATAACCACAATGTATAATGTATGTAACCTTATAATCATCAAACAGACATGCATCATTATGTGTCCCATCAATAACACTAATACAATTTTATATCACATCATAATCAGTATAAATTTCAATGTTCTTTAATTTTTTGAAAAAATAAGAATGATTGCAATATACCTTAAAGTATAACATATATCAATGATCGCATGATATATCTCTAAATATTTTGGAAGGTTGGATCTTCATGTTTGATAACTTTAGAAGGCAGACCTATCAAAATATTCAAACCAGTTGAAAAATATCTAATGTTGATTTCAGTTAAGTGTTGGAATCTCTCACAAGCTGCTTTTACAGACTTATTTTATGATAAAATGTAACGTGTTATAGCTAATACCTCTCTTGAATTCATTATATAAGAGTCACAAAGACTATAACTAGTCTACCATTTTTTCAAAAGATCAACAAACATATTATGAAATCTTATGAGATGACTTCCAAGCAGTCCATTTATCCATTTTTCCTCTGTAATGTCAACTTCATAGATTGAGTGTGAGAGATTTATAAATCATAATACTCAGTCAGCACACATAGTTGTTATAATAAATTTTGCAGTGCCTCTATATTTTATATCATTCACATTCATTGTTGTAAAAATTCTGAGTTTTGTTATACAATAAAAATTATACATAACGTATTTGAGAATATAATAACACAAGTACTAATATAACATCGCATGATATCATATGTATAAAATCACAACATAATATATCATAAGTAATAACATCTCAATATAATATATCACAAGTATAAACCTCACAATAGAAGAAATCATAAGTTTTGGCATTGTAAAACAAGATATTGCAAATATGAACATCACAACACAATATATCACAACTACTAACATCTCAACACAAAACTAGTCATTGTGATTTTCATATAAGAAGTGCTAGTAATGAACCCTCCTATCAGGTGCCATGGATATCAAAAACTCTCTTGATAGGATCTTCAAGTAGCTTCATTGAGTGGAGATATAAGGGAATATCTTCATAAGCTTCGTCTATTTGTTACAATATTTTTATTATGTTGGAAATAAATGAAGATGATTGCGTAGTGTTAGCCTCAAAAGATAAGTTTGTGCATGTTGTAACTAATTATGATATTTAACTTCTTAGATACATATAACAAATTTTTTTACTGTGGCCATCTCTTACTTTTAATGAAGGGGAAGTTCTAGCATGACTACATTCACTATGTTCATTAATATTAAGCAATGAACTTTAAATGGGTACAACTAGGCTCTCTCTATGTTATTGCAAACCTTAACAAGTCCAACCATGTTCACCAATCGCAACAACACCATACAACATGAGATAAATCTTCTCAAGCTCAGGATTGATTCCGTCAAACATAAATTTCTTATCATTTGGCATAACCTATCATTCATATACTCAATAAGAAAATTTATATCTAATAATTCTACTTATAAATGAAATAGAAATATCAATTTTTTAAACTGTGGTGCTTTTAATTGGATTTCAATCAAGTCAAATAGATCATCTTTTGAGCTCTTTCCATATTTTTCAATCTTTTTTTTTAACTAATCGCATTTATTCTTTAATTATGTTTGATTATATATTCTTTCAATTTTTTCTTCAATCTTTTTGTAATGTTCTGTCAATCTTTTTAGCTAAAATGAGTTGTTGATCTATTTTTTAGTTCAATCTCTTTCAAACAGATGCCACTGAAGAGAAAAATAGGGAGGATGGCAAGACATCACATCATCCACTATATTAAAATAATATAAGACTTCAAATGTTTTTATTATAATATACTCATTAATATTCTTCGAAATTTTCAAGAATAAATATGAATAACTAAATATATCAAAGTTCCTTACATCAATTTAACTAAAAATATGACAAAAAAAACGCAAGTATAAACCATTAAAGACAAATAAAATATTTCAAAATAATTATTATCGAACATAAAAAAGAAATAGATAATTTCTTTCACGAAGCTTTACAAATATACCACACAATTCCTATGAATTTGCAAATCTAACATAATTATATCATATAATTCATAGCTTGGACAAATAATATATATCACATTGAAACAGATGAAGGTACAACTTGTAAAATTCCTTGCTATTCTTTGAGATCCAACTATATATTTTTTTATGAAGCCTTACATACATACCACACTATTCCTAAGAATTTACGAAACTTCAAATGGTTAGCAAACTGAACACCTAAAACTTTAATGAAGCCACAAAACTATCACTCCCCTACACATTGTCACAATCTTCTTCTTCCTCCAAAAAATTTAACAATCTCTCTCTCTCTCGAACAAGAGAAATTATTGCATCAGGGCACCTAATGTAAATTTGTATCAGATGTCTCATAACAGAGGGCCATGTTGCAATTTGGGCCCAGTGACATACACGGTTCGGGCCCGGGTCGCCACGTTGCATTAGGTGACCTGATGCAATAATTTTTCCTTGAACAAAGAGGCAGACCTCATTTTCTCCAGCAATGTCGGCAACCAAAGAATTTGGTGACTACTTTGCTTTCCACTGGATGAGGGAATGAAGAAAAAGATCCAAGCAAACTATTCTTCACTAAGATCTAGGAAAAAAATGTCCATCCAATCCCTTACTGCAATAACTGGATTCAAATCTTTGCGAAGTTTTCAAGTGCTCACCAACCTCCAACGCCTATTCATGGAATGTTTTTTCTTCCATGGATAGAAATTACACCTTCCAATTTCTATGAAACAGTATAGATCAAATTAGATCCCTATAATACCAATACCATATAACTGGGATACTTTAAAGGTATAACATATTTAACAAAGCACCAAATTAGATTAAATATCAACAAATTATAAATAAAAAATTGACTGGTTGAGCCAAGAAACTAGAGACAAGAACATGAGAAATGTTATGGGATGGTTGAAGGAAATGACAAGAATAATTGGAATCATTTCAGAAATCTACATCCATTAAGCAAAAAAAGAAAAAAAATATGGCTTCCTGCTTATGTGTTTTTGGCTTTTAACAACCCTTCGATCCATATGCCAGACATATTATATGCAGATTGAGCAGTCTCACAACTAACTAGGTTCATATAATTTTTGGAAGATTTACATGCATACCATCTTATTCATTAGTATTTATATATCTAACAAAAAGTTTTAATTTTTACATATAGGCCACTTGAAAAGGTGTATTTTACTTTTTAAAAGTTATAATAGTGGTATTTTTTATGTGATATGAAAGATTTGGGTGGTATGTATGTAAATGGCCCATAATTTTTTAGTTTTAAGATTTTCAAAATTTTGAGAAATGGCATTTAGGAATTATTCATCGTGCTTCTTGCATTTACTTGTTGTGCCTTCATAAATGTAGATATGGATTAGTTAATATGAATAGTGTTTTTGGCTTTCCTTTTAGAGAGCATTCAACAATCAACCTAGCTCTACACTAAAATAAATAAATAAATAACTAGCTCTGCATTAAAACAAATGGCAAAAATGAATGGTCTGATTCGATTTAAAAGACAAATGTTTATTCTAGAGCTAATAAAAAAAGGGAAAATTGCATGCATAGCCTTCAATTCTTATGGATATACTCTTTCACTACTAGATTTTCTTTTTTACATAGCACTTAATCTATGAATGAAAGGATAGATTTGACTATTAAAACGTGTAATGAATATTACTTTTCATTATCATATTTACAATTATAAATGTTTAGGTGTGAGGATGATAAATATAAAATTTTTGGTGCTATGCATGCAAAAGTCCCCAAGGAAAAAAAACTGTGCTAATGTAAACGTGTGGAGGAATCTTAACCTAACGCTAAACAGGGATGGGACGATTGAGAAAATCGTGAGGTTCTCGGATGTTGTGTTTCTTGTGATCGATCTGGTGACAGGAGTGGCTAACGAAGCTAGGACACAGGTTGCTGTTTTGTGAATGAGGGAGGCTCGCTTAGGTAAATCAGGCAATTAAAATCTCAAATGGGGGGCACGACTTAGGCCTTGTTTGGGGCCGCTTATTTCGAGTGGCGCGGCCTCAAATCACGATGCCATTTTTTTTCGTTTGGATTCGCCATTTTCTCGTGATGCGTAGGGAAGTTCAATAGAACGCGAACCGCGAGTTAAACCTGGCAGTCTGCATTTCTTATTATACGGCAGGTGTTGCGGGCAACTCTTATTATTATCCTACCCCCTCACGTCACTTCTCCCTCCCCCTTATCACGGTCGAGCCTCTCCCTCCCCCTTCCCGCAGCTGATTCTCTCCCTCCCCCTTCCTGCGGCCGAGCCTCTCCCTCCACATCCTCGCGTCAAGTTTCTCTCTCTCCAATTGCCTCCTTCTGTCTAGTTCGTGATTGGTGGATCTTTTCCTCTCCTTCGGCATCTGGTATTCTCTTTGAACTTCTCTCTGGCATAAAGATTTTGGGTTTGGTTGTTCTCTTGTTAGTTTTCGAATGATTGGCTTATTTTGCTGGTTTTTCGATTGTTTTTCCAATTGATTTTCATTTAGGGTGGTTTCATTTTTGACTGGTTTTTTTCATTGGGGTGTGTAGTTCTGTGATTGGTGTGCTGGTTGTTGTTTGGGGTGATGACTACGGTTGAGGTGTCGGTTGTGCTGTGATGTGACTATGAGTTCTATGGTTTTTTTGTGGTTGCTGTTTGGGATGTTAACTATAGTTATATAGTTTTGGTGGTGGCTGTTGTAAGGGAATGCTAGTTGTGGTTGGGTTGCTGACTCTGGTTGGGGTGCTGGCTATGGGTTCAATGAGTTTTGTGGTGGTTATTGTTTGGGATGCTGGCTGATGCGACTTTTTTATATGCTATGCTTCATGAAGTTGACACCACTACTTGAAGATTTTAATCCCCGACAACGATGTCAAAAACTTGATGCGGACTTTAATTTTTTTGATTAATTTTATATATTCTATATAGTCACAATGATATAAACACAAGTATACATATGCTCAAATAATACAAGGCTCTAATGGAGTTCCATTTATCGATCCCACAGGTCTACTACTATCAGGCCTTAGATTGGAATGTCGATTAAAATGGAATTTTATCTAGCAACCAAATGTTAAATGCAATGATAATAACTATTCTTAAATGCATATGTTAATTCTAAAGATAACCTTTTTTTGGATGAATTGGTTTAGAGAATTTAGAGATGTTAAAAACTATTACTCTTATGTAGTGAATTGGATAATATAAAGAAATGAGATGCATTAAATATTATATGTGTCAAATAGGAGAAATCATATTCTTTACTCTCTTCCGAGTGTTATAACGAATATTGGCTAATCCTAAGTTTAGTCCCTAAATCCGTGGTTAGGCTGGGAGAATACTGACTCTCACTCCAGAGCTTCCACTTCCCTTCACCTGAAGGCTAACTCTCGCTTTAGTTTCCAAACTAGGAACAAATTGGGGATTTTAGTCTGTCACCCTAAAATCTCCAATTCTACGCCTATCAAAGTATATTTCTCTATTTTTTTGCATCCAACCCCCATGAACTTCACCATCCATAAAATTTGAATGTGTTTCCACTTTGTTGAGAATTGCACCGCTCTCTCGTGTCTTAATGCAATTACAACGAATTTAAACACTACAGTAGGTTTTTATTGTAATGTAAATAAAATACAAATAAAAATCATCACATTTATAATTAAAACTTCTTCTAACATGCATCCCAAAATCCTAAACATGAATCAAACTCATTGCAAAAGAAAAGTAAAAGGAAAACAATAACATAATTCTCTCATGTCATTATTTCCTAATAAGAAGAAATAGTAAGAAAAACACATCTCAAAAAATGAAGAAAACACAATGGAAAACTTCATTTCATCAAAGCAAATCCACTAGATAAGTGTTTACAAAATCATAAGATAATGAAGAACACAATACTTAGTTTTTTCCCCTTAAGAGAAAGATGAAAATCTCTCTCACAAAGTCTCCTGCTGTTCTATGCAATGCTAGAACATTCTCTTACAGACTCTCTCAAAATCCCCTCACCAATCTCTCCAAAAAGATAGAAATCTAAATTTTTACTCATATTCTAAGATCTCTAAACATTCTCCATGTTTTTCCACTCACACACAAACTTCTATGACATAAAATCATTCTATTATAGTGTATGGATGAATTTCCCAAGAGTTGCATCGAGAAACCTTCCAAAAAACATCCAAATTCAATGTATATGAGGTCATAACCGTCTCGAGAGCTGTCAACTCCGTTTTGGGTGTTTACGGCGCCATTTTGGGTGCCATCAGCGCCATTTTCACGTTGCTTTATGCACTTTGGCACCGTCCGCGCCCAACCTACGCAGCTCCACCATTTTGTTTCGCTTAGCTCCGTTTTGGCTCTATTTCGCCCCATTTCTGTTGTGTTTCATTCCTAATGAATATAACTACAAAATAGACATAAAAACAATATTTCTTTAAAGTGTAATTTTATTCAAAAACTTGTCATAAGTGCAATGGAGATTAATCATAGAAAGACATATTGAAATGTGCCAGAACAGAATTTTCTTTCTTGCTCGTTTTTGCTCCAAATTGCACTGTTTTTGCTTCTTTTTCTCCAAACTTCATTTCNCAAAACCATAAGATAATGAAGAACACAATACTTAGCTTTTTCCCTTGAAAGAAAGAAGAAAATCTCTCTCATGAAGTCTCCCGCCAATCCATCCAATGTTAGAACATCTCCTTACAATTTCTCTCAAAATCTCCTCTCCAATTTCTCTCAAAATCTCCTCTCCAATCTCTCCAAAAGGGTAGAAATCTACATTTCTACTTCTATTCTAAGAAACCTAAACTTTCTCCACACTTTTCCTAACATTCCTCTAACCTAAATCTCTTTTTTTCTAACCTAAATTTGTTCTTTTAAAGTGTAGAGACGAAGTTTGAAGAGTTGCCACAAGCACCCCTCCAAAAAGCGTCTAAATACATAGCATTTCAGCCCATAACCGCCAAAAGCCGGTCCATAGTGGTCCCGGGCATTTTCGGCTACCTCGAGGGCACTGTCGGTGAGCTTTTCTGTCATTTTTCGATCTTCTTGGGTAAATCCCATCGTCGGCGCCGTTTTGGCGCCGTCGGCGGGCAGACTGCGTAGCTCCACCATTTCGCTCCGTTCGGCTCCATTTTAGCTCCATTTCGCCCCATTTTAGTTGCGTTGTATTCTTAACAGATAGCCCTACCAAATAAGCATGAAAAAGACCTTCCCTTAAAGTATAATCCCATTCAAAAATATGCAAGAGTTGACAAAATAAGCATGAAAAAAACCTTCCTTTAAAGTGTAATCTCATTAAAAAATATGCAAGAAGTGTAAAAGTGATTAAGCATTCAAAGACTTATCGAAAGGTGACAGGGCAAAATATCATTTCTTGCTCGTTTTTGCTCCAAATTGCACCATTTGTTTGCTAGTTCAAATCTTCACATTTTGGTCCTTTTCGCTCCAAATTCGCTCATTTTTGCATCGTTTGCTCCAAATTTAGTCTGCGCCCTAGTTCAAATCTTCACATTTTGGTCTTTTTCGCTCCAAATTCACTCCTTTTTGCATCTTTTTGCTCCAATGAACTAATTCATCATACCTGCAACAAAACATCAAAAATACCCTTCTTTAAAGTGCAATATCATCAAAATTAGTAAAAAATAGGTATGAAAATTTCAACATATTTTTCTTTGGTCAATATTGAAACTTAATTCTAAAATATTGTAGATGCTAATATAAAAAGCTACAAGACTCAGAACATTAAATAACACATAATACATAAAAAAAATTTGCTGAGAAAGTGTTAAATACAAATACATTCGATAAAGTACTAGAAACTAACAATAGTACTAAAATGATTTCCAATATAAAAATAGTTTCACAAATCTATTGTTCACAATTCAACATAACATTTAAAATAAAGTGTCAAACTCTAAAACAAACAGTCTCAACAATAAAGTACAATCAAACATAAACTAAACAAAAATCAAACTAAAACATCACCAATCATCTTCATCTTCTTCTTCTTCCAAATCCAAATTTTGTTGTTGATATGGGGTAAAAACAGGTTGAGTAGGAAACTGAACTGAGTGATCACCCCTCATGTATCTGACCATCACATCATCATAAGCAACATCGTATTCGAAATTTTGTCTTGTCAAATCATCATTGCGTGCATTTTTGACCTCTAAATTTTTCATTTTACTTTCCATTCTCAAGATATCTCCTTGTTGGATCATCATCTACTCCATAAGTTCCTGGAGAGTAGGGGTACTCGAAGTAGAAGGAATATCCCTAGTCATACTTCCAGATCTCCATCCAACATGAGATTCATAAATTTTAATATCGGCAGGCCCAATAGGTTTTAGAGGTTCAATCCTCTTCTCATCCATTCTAAAATCAAGTCCTGCCTATTCACATGGTGTGAAGATCAGGGCAGGGTGTGCTAAACCACCAATAGCTCTCCCAAAAAAATAGAATGAGTGTTTCTATAAGCAATAGAGCCTACATCTATCATTCTCATCTGCTGGATACAGAAGTTCAAGATGGCTCTATCCTTTGTAACCTCACTATGATGATTTGTTGGTATTATTCTACAAGAAATAAAGTAGTGTCAGGCCTTAGGTACTACATTTAACATAGAAAGAGGAAATTTTACCTTAACATTATTCTTCACCTTCCAAACTCCTCTTCCATTAGTAAGAAAAGAAATAACTTCATCTAAGGCCTCATTTGTAGCAAAAAATGATTTGTACTGGCAGCTATACACATCCTCTAATTAATAAAATTCATTAATTTTCCTTGGAGTAAATTCCACCATTTTCCCACAAACAAACACACAGCCTTCTGAAGTTTCCTTAAAATTGGTGTAGAGCTCCATCACTACACCAATAATAGCCTCGGTAGTAAAGTAACAAAAATTCTCCCACTGTCGAGCATTGATTAATCTTTCGACTTCTCCACCCGGATTGTTAAATCCTCGATCTGAAATTACTTTTTAGTTGTAAGTAGACTATTGAAACAAATGTTGGCCTTGTAATTGATAAACTTTTGATCATCAAAATCCACTTTTCTCTTTCCCTTGTTGATTCTCAGAGCCACTGTAATCTACAAAAATTTGATAAAATCTAAATAAATTCCCAAATATTCCAAAAATCACAATCTGGAACATTTTAAACTTAAATCTACTAAGTAAGAGTTCTTCATCAAAGGATTTTCTCAAAATCTTCTAAAAAAATTCCAAAATTTTGGATCTCGGCGATGTAAGATACATCGTTGGTGAAAATCAATAATTTTGAGTTCAAAGTGTAGCTCTTACCTAGAGAAGATGAAATTTGAACTTTGTTTGCCTTAAAATCGCCTCAAATCCGAGCAATAGCAAGCCCTAGGTGCAAAAACCGGAGGTTGAAGGTGACCAAAAGGTAAAATGGCATTTTTACTGTACGAATCATAAATTTTAAGGGGTTTGGGTGGTTTTTGGGTCGAGGGCGCTGTCGGCGCCCATACTGGTGTCGTCGGCGTCATTGGCCAAAAAATTCATTCTTTTTATTTTTGCATTTTTCAATTTTCTTTTAATTTACTCCAAAGTCTATTTAGTCTTTTTGAACACTAATTTTCATCTTAAAATATTTCACAAACAACACCAAACTAACTTTTATATTTGAAAATACACTTTTTACAAATATATTTTTCTAATCACACTTTCACATGCATAAAGCAAATTAAATTATAATTCAGCATCAAAATCAAGCCACAACACTAGAACATTGACACAATACTATTCACACAATGAAAGTTAATAGAGTTCTAAAGTAAAGCAAAGTAAAGTAAAGTAAAGTAAATTAAATCCACACAATCACATAATTACTTTAAAGTAGTAGAGAGTCCAACTTCTTCAATTTTTTCGCTTCTTCTTCAGTACTTTCTCCTCCTCTAATATCTGCTATAGACTGGTAATGGACATACAAATTTTAGAAGGGTCGGTACGAGAATTGATCAGTCAAATTTTCATTGATCCGTCCATTTTTCTTATACATGCACCAATCCTACTTCAATTATTTCAGTATGATCAAAGTTCTCCTTCATCCTTCAATCTAGGTGATCAAAAAGGTAGTTGAGATTTTTTATTGCATTATTAATACTCTAAAGTTCTCTTTTTATTTTCTTCATTTTCTTCTCCAAAGTTATTTAAATTACAACTGTTTGTGGCATTAATGGTGTTGGAGCATGTGATGAATGATCCAAAATAATATCTAATGCTTCCTTTCCATTCTCAATATAATTTTCATCAATAGGAATCATGGCTCCCAAGGTAATAATACTTTCTCCAAACTTTCATATGACACTTGAGATTGACTGCAAAGTAAGAAAATTGTAGAAGGATGCTTGATACACCTAAAATATATAGTTCTTTTAGACACATTTTTATACCTATTTTTAAGATATTGCTCTTTAATGGAAGGTATTTTTGTATTTTTCTTTCAGTTACAAGTAATAAGGTGAAAAATGCTTAAAGGAGTAAAAAAAGATCAAATTTGGAGCAAATAGGTGAAAAATGTGCAAAAGTGTTTTAACGCTTAAGCACCAGATCCGGTGCTTAAGTGCCGGTTAAACAGAGAAGGCCGCACCTAAGCGTCAGAGGCCCCGCGCTTAAGCGCCAGTGAATCAATACAAATTTTTGAAGAGATACCAATGTAATTTTTTGAANCTGTACCTGAAACCAAAAATATACAAAATACCTTCCTTTAAAGTGCAATATCATTAAAAATCACCAAATATAAACATTAAAAGTATATGAAAAATTGAACATTTTTAGTCGTATCAAAATCCCCCAAACTGAATTGTTACTCTCGTCAAGTAACACTATAATTTTAAAAACTAAATTTATTGATTTGAGTTAGTGGGTTTTAGTAGAGTTTTCTATAATTTTGTCTCAGAAAATTTTATAGTGTAAATTAAAAGAAATTTTAGCAAATCAACCTAAGACTAGAGTGTAAGAATATCTCATATTCAACTTAGGAATCCTGTTTTTTTATTTACTTCAAAAATTATTGAAACTTGTCAAACTAAAAATTCATAGAAAGTATAAAAATATAATTTAAGCACCTTATTTTCACCAATTTTACCAATACCTTTTTGAAATAAGAATAAGCTTAGAATTGTTTCTAAGTCTTTTCATTTAAAAAGATTCAAGTGAAACCAATTTTTTATTAAGCTTTTCCTCAAGCTTCTCCTTACATATTTTCTTTTGAATTTTCTTTTTATTTTTCTTTATGCATTGTTTTTCAATCCCTTTTTTTTTCTTTATACTCTTTTTTTTCTCTTTTTTGTGTGTGGATTCCTATATCTGGATAGACTTTTAATAATTTTGAATTTCACTATCCTCTTTGTAAAGTCCAAAACTCAAAAACTTTCCCTCACTTTTTAAAAGTGTAAGTATTAGTTTAAAAAAAGTTTTTAATAAAGGCTCAATTCTCAACAAGTATAAATCTACGAATCATAGTTTTTCAAATATTTAACTCCTTTCTACCATAAATAACAAAATCATTTTCCTAATGTTTCCTACAAAATATCTTAACTCTAGAACAATTTCTTCACATAGGATTTCAACTAAGTTATTTTTCTAATATTCTTAAAATCAAAGTTATAGTAACCTAAAGATAACAGCACATACCATAAGTCATTTTAAAAGTAATATCAAATTAAATGCGGGCAACTGAGGAAAAATAAAGTTAAGTTTTTTAAAAAATTGTCTACCCCCCATACTTAAATTTTAAAATATGTTGCAATTAATTTCATAAAATGTAGCAGGAAGAAAAAGTAAAAGTTGAATCTACTAACTACTACAACATTCTATCAAATTCATATACATGCATAATCATGATAGAATGACTACAAGAGAAAGTAAATCTAGCATAAAACATGCTTGCAATAATATTAAATTAAAAGGAAGTATACTCACTTTAAATTTTTATTTTTCTTCCCACCCCCAAACTTGATTTTTATCATGTATAGCATTTAGTGTAGAAAATATAAATAGGAAGAAAAACAGTTTAGAAATTCTATCTACCATAAATTTCTATCAAAAACATCTACAATTATTTATCAGGATAGAAAACATGTAGTAGAAAGTAAATCAAAACTAAACATGTCAGAATGAAATTAACTAAACAAAAGTCTAACTAACATAACATGTATCAGCATTGGAATATAAAAATATTCTTCAAGTCTTGTAAAATTGTAACACAAACAAATAAACAAGATAAATGAGGTTAATTCTTCCTCCATCTCATCGCATCTCACTAACTTACTTCCAATTTCTAACGGAATCACTAGACAGATAAATAAGGTACATTTTAAATGATTTTATAGAATATAATTCCAAAGGCAAGATTATCCCTGATATATTGACTCGTTTTAATTAAGCCCTTTTAACGGTTATAAGGATAGTGTAAGATCATCCACATATTATTCATCAAATAGGTTCATGACTCCTACCAAATGAAAACAAAGTCAGAACAAAGGAAGTAAAAAAATTGAGATGGAACTGTCACTGTTCAAATTCAAGATGTCTCTTGTAAAACTCAAGTTCGGGTGAGACCTGAGTCATAGTGGACTCGTTAATCCAACTTCTACAAGAGATTAACCAAGTCTAGTCATAATAAGAAGTTAAGGAATCATCTCCCTCATGAAACAGAAAAAGATCAAATCAAAGCACTAACAATCTAAACATCCACAAATCATCAATCAAAATAGATCAACCACACTAAAGCAAACACAATACAACACTAAAAATCATGACTCTTAAGCATACTAAATCAAATCACACTGATAATTATTGGTTGTCTCCCATAAAGCGCTTGGTTTAACGTTGCTAGCCCGACAAATGATTCTATCTGGATCAAAATTCCAATTAAGTAATTCTTGATCAATCACCCAATCTTTTCCAAATCCATGGATTCCTACAAAGTCCTCAAATTAAAATTTTTCTTTCAACTCTTCCTTTTCAGATTGATTCATAACACTATTTTCTCATGTTTCCTTCTAGATCCAATATTCTTCTATTAATTTTCTCTATTTTCATATTAATATCATTCTTAAAGTTTATAAGAAATGGATCTCTATAAGATAATTCAAGATCTCCAAAATTTTGGATCAAATTCTCATTAGATAATTCAGATTCTGGATAAAATTCTACTAGATTACTCTTCTGTTTCAAGTTATCTTCTAATTCTTCCCCTTGGTACTGAGTAAATGGTGGAGGTGGTCTTTCTATATTTATCTTAGTTGAGGAAATAGGTTTTTCTAATTCCTTAAGACATTCTTCCATTGGTCTTTCAATCTCCTTATCCTCATCTCTCAACTCGAAGTTCTTTTGAAACATATCTTCAAATTCTCTTCTAAATATTTGTTCGAAAAGTTTATATTACTCATCTTTCATCTGCTTAGGGTTTATCTCAAGGTCACTAGGTAAAATCCTTGAGGGGTAACTGTTAATTATATTAATAATCTGTCTCAACATCAGAATCTCATTCATTTTGTCTGTATACCACAAAATATACCATTCAATGATTTTGAATAACTCTTTAATAGGAGATCTTTTACTAATTTCATCATTCAATTCAGTTTCATCTTGTGATTGAGTCAAATATGAAGATATAAAGACTGGTGGAGTAGATGAATTCTCTAAATAGGCGGGCTTTAAAATTGTATGGGGTATATTCATTTTATGTTCATGAGATTTTTCAACAGATGGAATAAAAAGTTTATTTTTTTCAGTAACGCCCATCATTTCACACCTCTCCTGAACATTTATACAGTCTTCTTTAAACAACATTTTAGACTCATCATGAAACTTCGTTTCAATCTCCTCTGTTAGCTTACTCTTAAAACTTTCTTGGAAATGCTCTTTACTTAGATAATCAATTTCATCCATCCAAAAACAATCATCATCTTTTCTCTCAGTTGGATATTTCATAGTTTTTACATCAAAAGTGACTTCCTGGTCATTGATATTCATAGTCAAATCTCATTTTTGCACATCTATCATAGTTTGTCCAATAACAAGAAAAGGTCTCCCCAAAATAATAAGATTTTCTTTATCTTCCTCCATATCTAATACAATAAAGTCCATAAGAAAGATAAATTTAATTTCTTTAACAAACACGTCTTCTATAACCCCTTATGGATAAAGAATAGATCGATCAGCTAACTGAAGGGTTACGGTAGTGACGGAAATATCGGCTAAACCTAACCTTCTAAATATAGATAGAGGCATCACATTAACGCTTGCTCCTAAATCACATAAAGCTTTTCCATATAATATTTCTCCAATTGCATAAGGAATTGTAAAGTTATAAGGATCTTTAAGTTTCTGAGGAAGCTTTTTTTTTTAAGATGGCGCTGCACTCCTTACTTAGTGCAACTGTCTCGTAATCCCCATATTTTATTTTCTTATTTAATATCTCCTTCATAAACTTTGTATAACTTTGCATATGTTCGAAAGCTTCAGCGAAAGGAATATTTATCTTTAGCTTCTTAAGTACTTCCATGAACTTTGAAAATTGTTTATCCAACTCATGATGTCAAAGTCTTTAAAGTAATGGAGGTGGTGTTCTTTCTAAATTGATTTTAGTTAAAGATATTCATTTTTCCAGACCCTTAGAAGCATGTTCTTCAGGTCTTCTAGTTTCTTTTGCTTCTCTCACAATTTCTTTCTCTTTTATAACGATATCCTCAATCTTTCATCCACTTCTTAATTGGACAACTTCTACATTTTCATTATTTTTCTCTTTAGGGTTGATCTCAATGTTGATACAAAGTGTTCCTTGGGGTCTATTGCTAAGTGAATTAGAAATTTTTCCCAATTGATTCTCTATGTTTCTAATTGCAACATTTTGACTTTGCAGCTGGTTTTCTATTTGCAATATCACATCTTCTATAGACATCTTCTTATCCTCAAATTGTCTATCATTGCTAGAGTCCAGTGAAGATGAAGGTCTATAATTTGTGTTCTCCTGTTTATTCCAACTTCCATTAGGATTTGCATTATTATTTTCCCATTGTTGGTTTCTACCCAATGTAGTGTGATTTCAGTTAAAATTAGGATGGTTCTTCCAACCTGGGTTGTAAAAGTTAGATTACGAGTTGTTTATGGTATTTAAAGTCTCGTATGATAACTAGAATCAATCATATTCCCTAATGAACTTTCTTCACTTACTGGAGTAAATTAAGTCTGGTTCATTCCAAATTGGTCCAACTTCCTTGATATTGCAGCAACCTGAGATGCAAGAATTGCAATCGCATCTGTATCATGAAAACTGGCTATCTTTTCAGGATTTACCCTAGCAAAGGGCCATTGAAATTCATTTGTAGCCACTAATTCAATTAACATATATGTTTCATCACATGGTTTTGACATTAATGATTCACCAGCGACAACGTCAATTTTAGACCTAAGGGATCCTACTAACCCATTGTAAAAAGTTTGAATGATTAACCAATTGGGCAGAGCATGGTGTGGACATTTTTTTAGGAATTCCTTAAATTGTATATTGATTCTCCTTTATACTGAAAAAATGAGAAAATATTGTTTCTAAGTTTAGTAGTCCTTGAAGGTGGAAAATACTTAGCTAGGAATTTCTGAGTTAACTCCTCCCATTTTTTAATAGAGCCAGGTGCTAATGAGTATAACCACATTTTAGTCTTATCACTTAGTGAGAAAAGAAAAAGCCTCAGTCTAACAACATTGTCTGACATATCGTTATAACGAAATGTAGCACAAAATCTAGAAAACTTGATAAGTGTAAATAAAGATCCTCCGAAGGAGTTCCCCCAAACAAATTGTTCTACACAAGTTGGATAATCTTAGGATTTAGTCCAAATGAGCAGCTTCTATAATAGGGGTTTGTAAACTTGAGTGAATTTCAACTATCGTAGGATATACAGAATCCCTTAATGATTTATGATGATTTTAAAAGTTATTATTTTGACTGTTTTCCATTTCCATTTCTAGTTTTTCAAGTCTTTTCTGTTTTTTTATTTTTTTTCTTTTTTCTAACTCGGGATCATAAGACACAGGTCCTATAGATCCTTTATTTTGCATACGCAAGACAACAAACAATACAAGAACAATTAAACATACAAAATAAAAAATATATTCAACAAAACAAAATATTTTCACAAACACCTTGTTTTTCACACAAACAGTTTTTTTTTCACAACACTTTTTTCATACAAAAAAAACTTTTCACAGAAAAATAGTTTTTGTAACACTACCAGTTTTCCAAGTCTAAGCCTAATTACTTCAACTAAAATTCTCCTAAAGTTCTTACCGAAGCTTCTCCGGCAACGATGCCAAAAACTTGATGCGACTATTTTATATGCTATGTTTTATGAAGTTGACACCACTACTTAAAGATTTTAATCCCCGACAAGGAAGCCGAAAACTTGATGCGGACTTTATTTTTTGATTAATTTTATATATTATATATAGTCACGATGATATAAACACAAGTATATGTATCACTCAAGTAATACAGAGCTCTAATGGAGTACCGTTTAACGATCCCATAGGGAAGCGAGGTAAGAGGTCCTTAGTCAAAGTTCTAGTCTACTACTATAAGGCCTTAGATTGGAATGTCGACTAAAATGGTATTTTATCTAGCAACTATTCCTAAATGCAAATTTTAAATGAAATGATAATAATTATTCCTAAATGCAAATATTAATTCTAAAGATAATCCCTTTTTGGATGAATTGGTTTGGAGAATTTAGAGATGTTAAAAACTACTATTCTTAAGTAGTGAATTTAATAATATAAAGGAATGAGATGCATTAAATATTGTATGTGTCGAATATGAGCAATTCTATTCTTTACCCTCTTCCGAGTGCTATAAAAAACATTGACTAATCCTAGGTTTAGTCCCTAAATATATGGTTAGGCTGGGAGGATACTAGCTCTCACTCTAGAGCTCCCACTTCCCTTCATCTGAAGGCTAACTCTCGCTTTAGTATCCAAAAACTAGGACCAAATTAGGGATTTTAGTCTGTCACCCTAAAATCTCCAATTCTACGCCCATCAAAGTATATTTTCCTATTTATTTGCATCCTACCCCCATGAACTTCACCATCCATGGAATTTGAATGTGGTTCCACTTTGTTTAGAATTACACCGCCCTCTCAGGTCTTAATGCAATTATAACAAATTTTAACTCTACAACAAGCCTTTATTGTAATGTAAATAAAGTGCAAGTAAAAATCATCACATTTATAATTAAAACTTCTTCTATCATGCATCCCAAAATCCTAAACATGAATCTAACTCATTGCAAAAGAAAAGTAAAAGGAAAACAATGACATAATTCTCTCATACCACTATTTCCTAATAAGAAAAAAGAGTAAGAAAAACACATCACAAAGCACAAAGAAAATACAATGAAAAACTTCCTTTCATCAAAGAAAATTCACTAGATAAGTGTTTACAAAATCATAAGATAATGAAGAATGCAATACTTAGCTTTTTCCCCTTAAGAAAAAGATAACCATCTCTCCCACAAAGTCTCCCACTGATCCATGCAATGCTAGAATATTCCCTTACAGACTCTCTCAAAATCCCCTCACCAATCTCTCCATAAATGTGAAAATCTACATTTTTACTCCAATTCTAAGATCTCTAAACATTCTCCACATTTTCCGCTCTCACACACACTTTTTCTGACATAAAATCACTCTATTATAGTGTAAGGATAAATTTCCTAAGAGTTGCCTCGAGAAACCTTCCAAAAAACGTCCAAATTCAATGTATATGAGGTCATAAACATCCTGCCATTTTCACGTCACTCTCTGCACTTTGGCATTGGTTCTGGCGTCGTCGATGCCCAACCTGCGCAGCTCCACCATTTTGCTTCATTTGGCTCTGTTGTAGCTATGTTTCACCCCATTTCAGTTGTGTTTCATTCCTAATAGATATACCTACAAAATAGACATAAAAAAATCTTTCTTTAAAGTGTAATTTCATTCAAAATATATGATAAGTGTAAAGAAGATTAATCATAAAAAGACATATTGAAATGTGTCAGGACAGAATTTTCGTTTTTGCTCGTTTTTTCTCCAAATTGCACCTTTTTTGCTTTTTTTCTCCAAAACTCTATTTCATATACCTAAAACCAAAAATATACAAAATACATTCCTTTAAAGTGTAATATCATTGAAAATTACCAAATATAAACATTAAAAGTATATGAAAAACTGAACATATTTTAGTTGTATCATTGGTTGTGGTTGGGGTGCTGGTTGTGCTTTGATGTGGTTGTGGGTTCTATGATTTTGGTGGTGGATGTTTTTTTTTGGATCTGGTTGTGGTTATGTAATTGTGGTGGAGGATGTTGTAAGGGGGTGCTGACTATGTTGTGAAATGGTTGTGGGTTCTATGGGTGTGATGATGGTTGTTGTTTGGTTGGGGTGCCAACTATGTTGTGATGTAGTTGTGGGCTCTATGGTTTTGGTGGTGGATGTTATTTGGGATGCTGATTGTGGTTATGTGGATGTGGTGGTGGCTGTTGTTGAGGGGTGTTGGCTGTGGTTAGTGTGTTAGCAATGGTTGGGGAGTTGGTTGTGTTGTGATGTGACTGTGAGTTTTATGGTTTGGTGGTGGTGGTTGTTTGGGATGCTGGCTATGGTTATGTGGTTGTGGTAGTGGGTGTTGTAAGGGGGTGCTAACTATGATGTGATGTGGCAGTGTGTTCAATTAGTGTGGTAACGACTGTTGTTTGGGATGCTGGTTTTGGTTGGGATGTCTGTTATGTTGTGATGTGGTTGTGGGTTCTATGGTTTTGGTGCTAGCTGTTGTTTGGGATGTTGGTTGTGGTTATCTAGTAGTGGTAGTGGCTGTTGTAAGGGTGTGTTGGCTATGTTGTGATGTGGTTGTGGGTTCTATGGGCGTGGTGGTGGCTATTGTTTGGGATGCTAGCTGTGGTTGGGGTGTTGGTTGTGCGTTGTGGATGTGGGTTCTATGGTTTTTGTGGTGGCTGTTGTTTGGGATGCTGACTATGGTTATGTGGTTGTGGTGGTGACTGTTGTAAGGGGGTGCTGGTGTGAAGGTAACTTTTATTTGGAATGTTGGTTGTAGTTAGGGTGCTGACTGTGTTGTAATGTGGTTGTGGGTTCTATGATTTTGGTGGTGGCTGTTGTTTGGGACGTTGGATGTGATTACGTGGTTGTGGTGGTGGTTGTTATAAGGGAGTGTTGGCTATGGTTGGGGTGCTGGATGCGGTTGTGGGTACTATGGGTATGGTGGTGGCTATTGTTTGGGATTTTGGCTACTGTTAGGGTACTAGTGGTTGTGGCATTGGGGTGGTGGCTGTTGTTTGGGATTTTGGCTACTATTAGGGTACTAGTGGGTGTGGCATTGGGGTGGTTTCTGTGCCTCTGGTGGCTGTGTGAATTCAGTGCATATTTCCTATAATTTTAGTTGTGGTTTGTTGGTTGTGGTGGTTGTGGGTTGGGACGGTGTGGTGACTGTGGGTTGTGTGGTGAATATGTAGTTGGGTTGCTGTTGTCCAGTGTATGTGTGACTAAAAAAGAATATGTAGCTAGGTTGCTGCTGTCCATTGTGTGTTTTGACTAAAAAACAATATTATCATATTATTAAATTTAATTTTAATATTTTTTTGGCAATCTTGATACTCACTGTTAAGTGATGTGTATGTCTTATTTTTTGTACTGTTCTGATATAGATTTTTGCTTATGAAGTACTGAATATATGTCTATGATAATTTTGTTACAAACAACATTACTACACAGAGACGGAATGATCATTTGTCCAGAAATAGCTGTTGCATAGTTGTTTTCAAATTGTAGAAAACAAACAGCTAATCAGATTATCCGCTACACATTAAGCTACCCCAAATGGACGCTTGTGCTCCCATTTTTAATAAAAAACCATCGTGCAATGGAATGCTAATAGCCTGAACACAAAGCTTAAATTCAAACTATCAAAAACCCGATTTATTTTCAAACGTGCGCCGAGAAGTGGCCCCAAAGGCCTCTCTATTTTTTGAGAAAAATTTGCGTATGTAAGACGTACACAGCGCTACGTACATAATTGAGATTATATTCACGTTATATCCACGTTATATCCGTATTATATCATCTTTTACCTCGATGTAACCGCCATATAACCTACCTGTAACCTACCTGAATTACAAATAAGTTCCACACTTCTATTTTCACATATCTGTAGGTCACATGGAAGTTATATGAATGTTACATGAGATATAACACGAATATAATGTCGATATAACGCGAATATAACCTCCACATACTCGAGATTTTCCCTTTTCTTTTTTTTTTTGGAAGAGAAATTTGGTGGAGGTGTTTATAGCAAAACTGCAACAGGCTCGCTCTAATTGGATCAGGAAAGCAGCACAAGCCAGAGGAGTGGAGCTGCGAGCAACGGAAACACAACCCTTTCTCGCTCTATCCCGAAAATGGCACTCGCCTTCAATTCGCAGGCGGCGACTCTTTTTCCATGGAGCATGTCCCCGCTCCGCACTGCCCTCCCGTCTGTCCCCTCCGCTCGCATCCATTCCTGCCGCTTGTCCTCCCCTTCGCGGTATCCTGCGTCGGGGAGCCTCGGGTCCTGTCTTAGCACTTGGAAGCCCCTACGCTCCTTTTCCGGCCTTGCTCCGATAGACCCTCTCTTCTCTAACTTCTCCGGTGAGTTGAATTATCCGAGAAATTACAATATGTTGTGTACAGCTTCTTTAATTTCGCTTGCGGCAGAAGCAATTGAGAGTTGGATAACTATTTCTAGAGGAATTGAATTGTTGCACCATTGATAGTTATTGTCTTGGTTAACACCTTCAAATTAAACGAATTCGGAATTCCTGTTGAGTGTCAAAAATTTCGAATGTGGAATCTTTAGTTGCAAGTAACTCGAAAGATATTTGTCCTTTTGCGCTATAGTTAATGCTGTGATGTTGTGTGGGGTTTGGGTAAGGGTGCATGCATCAAGTCCTTACACCCCGCATTGGTGCGAGTTTCATTGACTAGATATGCCCTATTGTTTATACTAAGTCATTCAGAAAGTTGGCTGCATCTTAAGTTTACCTGAATCTTGCTGCCGGATGCAGGATTCGAAGTGCTTCAGCACTCATCTTGTATGATATGCTTGATAGTCTTAATCCAATAATATATTTGAATATCAAATTGGAAAAATTCTTGAGTAGCAATGGATTCAAACAAGTTTCTCAAACAAAATTTACAGTATATGCCAAGGTAAAGACTTGAGATATTTTATTGGGTACAAGTTAGGTTATCGGCAGTCATACATCTTGATATTAGTTCATTACCCCAAAAAGCCAAAAAGCCAAAAAGCCAAAAAGCCAAAAAGCCAAAAAGCCAAAAAGCCAAAAAGCCAAAATATGGATTCAACTTCTTCTAGAGCATTTCAGGCCTGATTCTTTCAAACTTTCCTTGAAGATTCACAGATAAGAGATGCTTTACCTCCTCTAAAGAATTGAATATCTTAGCTTAAACACTAACTTTTCCTTGTGTGCATTTGTGGTTATTATTATTATTGTGTCATGATGGTGCGAGTATTTAAAGGTTTCGTTGGTTTGGGGTTTAGTTCATAGTTAAGCACATGGGTTCCCTTGCTTAGATATGGCCAATTCATTGTCAATGGCTTGTAATGCCATTCTTGTGCTTATCATCATCATCATTATTTGGGGCTGGCTTTTTGAATTTTCATCTTTCATTCATTCAGATTGAGTGTTGTCTATTTACTTAAACTTATTTTTCATAAATATTTCTAAACAACTTTTATGCATGTTACATTAGGCTACCTCACTTTGGCACACTTTCTAGCTTTTGCGTGCTTAATATGCCAATTCTTTGTTAATAGCTTGGAATGCCATGCCATGCTAAGAGACATGATTTTTGAGAATTCATCAGTGATTCAACAAAGCAATATGTCCTCTTCCTAACAAGTTCTTCATTGTCTCTGACAAGTTGAGCTTAGATTGTCAATCTGTAGTTGAAAATGGAGGTTTTTGGATTTGAGGGATTATAACTACGTAAATGCTACTTTCTTCATAGCGCTCCTAATTGTTATATTTATTAGAATTATTTGGGGTCGGCTTTATGAATTTTTATTTTTCATTCATTTATTTTGAGTGTTGTCTATTTGATCAAACTTATTCTTCATAAAATTTTTTGAACAACTTCTGCACATGTTACATTAAGCTACCTCTTCTCATGTATAAGAATTTGATGGTATTCCACTTTGGTGTGCTTTCTAGCCTTTGTGTGCTTATTATGCCATTCTTTGTTGATAGCTTGGAATTTCGTGCCTTGCTAAGAGACATGATTTTTGAGAATTTCATCAGTGATTCAACAAAGCATTATCCCCTCTTCCTAACAAGCTCTTCATAGTCTCTGACAATTTCAGCTTAGAATTTCATTCTCTAGTTGAAAATGGAGGTTTTTGAATCTGAGGAATTAGAGCCAGGTAAGTGCTACTTTCTTCATAACACTCCAAATTATTTTTGTTAGTTGAAGTATTGGGTACTTTTATTAATTTTAATTCCTTTTTTTCACATCAATGTTTGCCCCTTCAGTAGCGAAGAAATGTTTGCCTAAAATGACCGCGATCTCTTTATCTAAGTGATATCGGAGTTAACTCAAAACCCATAATGGAATAAAACTTTATTGTTGAAATTAAAAGAATTACAAACATGACACTCGAAAAACAATAAAAACAAGGACACAACACCACTCTAAGGTGTAGATCGGTGAGGTAATGTTGTGGTTGCGGGAAACAAAGGGTATGGAAGGGGGTAAGAAGGCAGACAACAACCTAGTGGCTATTGGGAGGGGTTGAGCGGACGGATGAAATGAAGCTTGTGGAAGAAGTGGGTGAGTGCTGGGTAGAGACTGCAATATGGAGGGCTGGTGGTGGATGGGAGGGTGGCGGGTGATTGTTGGCCTGTAAGGCAATGGGATATAGTAGAAACAAAATGGAGAGGGGGCAGCGATTGGATGACAGTAGGACCAAAAAGGAGATAGTAGGCTTGCTGGTTGGTTGGTTGAGAGGGTTTGGGACAGATCTGGGAGCCAGCTAGGGATGGGAGTGCGACAAACTTGGCAGGAGAAAACTAGGGAAGATGGGAGCGAGAAGAGGATAACAAACAGAAAAAGGGAAAGATATACACCATCTCGGGATGCGTTACAGTTAAAGCACCTTCTCGTCGTCGGATACAACCCTAGCAAAGAAAAGGAGGACGCCGACGACTGTTCAAAAAGAGAACTCAGTTAAAACTAAACTTAAAAAAGAGAAAACATATATAAATAGTAGTATGTAACCAAGGGAGAACCGCTCACTTTGGCGGCAACCCTAGCCCCTAAGACAATGACTAACTCACTTTGAAACCTTTTGTTGAACCGGTTCAACCCCAGGATAAGCCCCGCGAGGGTTGGGAGAGCTTCGACTTCATTCGTCGAAGCTTCTTGTTCTTTATGTGCAATCCTATCAGCGCCTGGATCTCAGTGTCGGTTGTACTGTCTCCTAAAATGCCTGAGGATTTTTCTTCATTTACGAGCATACATCCATATCGATCTACTCTCCTGGGTCTACTATTCAACTGAACTGAGTCTTCGTGTCTCGCATATGTTGTTGAATACTCCCAAAGTAATGCATCGTCGGATCAAAATGATTTGAAGAGAGGGTGGCCTAAACCTTCCCGCACGGTAGTAGCCATGGTGGTGAGATAACGACCGTGATATCCTGAAATGCTATCTGTCGTGACACGGTCTCATGTCTGGAGCTGGTGTCTCAATCCTATAATCTTCTGTCATTATCAAAAATGATCACACTGATGTTGCTCTGCTGGCAAGACACTTGTGATCTCAGGCTCTGTTGAAGGGAGAAGGACGACGAGCTTCCCATCCTTAGTGAAGGTGTAGGTGTTTCTGAATCTGTCATTGCTAATTTCTACGGTCAAATTGCCACAGTCTCCACAATAAGTGACAAACATCCATTAGTGTTACGTCACACCACGCCCGATCTTGTAACTGGTTCCCAATCAAAAACTCCACTAAACACCTCCGATCAATGCTGACTCTGTTTTTTCTTTTTTAGCCACGTTAGAGAATATGGTTGGGAACTCTTCCGAGTATTGATGCCCAACTTCTCCACCAGCTGTGTAGAAAGCACATTCTTACTACTTCTTCCATCGATGATGAGACTCCATGTACCTTGCGGTCACTATGCAACATGTGTTGATTATATTGTGATGAAGTCACTATGAATATTTCATATCCTTGGTTTGTAGGACCCTTCGAACCACGAGCGTTTTTCCTTCATTTAGTGGAAGATGATATACCTCACATTGTTTCTTGATTGTTCGTAATTGCTAACCTCTTCTACGACGCCTTACTCCGTAAAAGAAACGATTTGGCTTGTCGGGCAACTTAGTGATGTGCCCAAATCTATGACATCTAAAGCATTTTCAGGTGGGAACTGTAGCAGGAATGCTACTCTTCTCATGCTTCTCACTCGAGGTGGCTCTGTCTTTATCCACACCAGTTTTCTTAACTCCGAGAGGTGTGCTCCTGCTGGTGTCTCCAATTATGGGTGGATGCCTGACTGATGGTGATTGTTTGCTTTGTTTCTATTGTTTCTCCACCTTCAGTTCTAAAGTCTCGACATCTCCCAGTGACCAACAAAGCTGCAACTACACAACGTCAAACCCCCAGATAAAAGACTATGGTATGCTCTTCTTGCTCGACCAAATCACATTTCATTAGCAACTACTCACAAAACATGAAGATTATAATGGAAATCATCATCATTTAACAAAACAAATACACTAAAGTATGTGTTTACAATAATTCTAAGACAAATATGAATACTATACTTAACTTTTCTCCTCTGAAAATAGTTGAAAAGTTCCTCCAATAATGAATCCAAGTCCTCCCTGCAATGCTACATTGCTTCCCTTATAGATTTCTCTCTACCCCTCACCAATCTCTCAAGAAAAGTGGAAATTTACAAACCTTAGATCTTCCTAGGACTCCTAGGCTTCTCTTCACTTCTCTTCTCCTTCAGAATGCTTCGACCCCCTCTAAAATCTTTTTTTGAACTACTTAAAACCACCACATAACTCCCCAAATCGCGGTGAAGCAATTGCAGAAAAAAGGTCGCGCCTTGGCACCTGGAAGTTGGCGCCTAAGCGTCTGCTTCTGGGGTTGTTGCGCTGGTTCTGGCGCCTAGGCGCCAATAAGTTGGCGCTAGGCGCCAGGCTTGCTGGTTCCAATATGCTCCATTAAGCTCTTCTTTGCTCATTTTCAGCTCCGATTCACTCCATGTATCCTATGTATTATACTTGCAAGAAAAACACAAGAAAACTCTTCTTTAAAGTGCAGTTTCATCCAAAAATAAATGTAAAACACAAAGGAAATTAAGCATGATTTCAGACACATCAATGTGATACAAAGATTTCTCATAATCTGTTTGGATTTATGCCGGACATGTCTACTATGAAAGCTATACATTTATTGAGAGGTTTGATGGAGAAGTACAAAGAGAATAATGATGATCTATCTATGATTTTTATTGATTCAGAAAAACTTACATTAAGGTTCTAAGAGAAGTACTTTGGAGAATTCTAGAGAAGAAAGGGTTGATATGACTTATATTCAAGTCATTAAATATATATATATACTATAGTTGTTACTTATGCTCGAACAGAAGGAGGATTGACCAAGTATTTTCCTATTTCAAATGGATTACATCAGGGATCGAGTTTAAGCTCATATCTTTTTGCTTTAGTTATGGATGATCTTACTAGACATTTAGAGGAGGATGTACCTTGGTGTATGCTTTTCGCTGATGATATCCTTACTGTGAATAAGACTAGAGAAAGAGTTCAAGAAAAACTTGAATTATGAAAGGTCTATATTGGAGTCTAATGGCCTTCGTTTGAGTAGATCTAAATTGAATGCATGGGATGTAATTTTAGTAGTAGTAGTAGCTCTAGTGGTAGAGTTGTTATTATAGGTGATCAACACTAAAAGGTGTGAATATTTTAGATATCTGGGGTCTATTGTTCAAGTGATGGTGATATAGATGATGATGTTATTAGTAGAATTCAAGTTGGTTGGTTGAAGTGGAGGGATGCATCGGACCTATGTGTGATAGAAAAATAATATTTAGATTGAAAAGAAAATTTTATAAGATGGTGGTGAGAATTACAATGTTCTATTGTGCAGAATGTTGGCCTTTTAAAGAGAAGCATACAATAAAGTTGAGTGTTGCTGAGATGAGAATGCTTAGGTGGATAAGTGGCTTGGCACTTAGAGACAAAATGCAAAATGAATATATCCGTGATAGGGTTGGTGTAGCTCCAATGGTGGACAAGAGTAGAGAGAGTCGCCTCAAATGTTTAGTCACATTAAATGTCGACCATCTGATGATCCAATTAGGAGAGTAGATATTTTAGATTTGACTGATTTTAAGAAAGACAGAGGTAGACCTAAAAAGACTTGCGCATATTGTATAAAGAATGATATTAATCTATTAGAATTAAATGAAAATATGACACTTAATAGGACACAATGGAGTAAAAAAATTTCTGTAGCCGACCCTACTTAGTGGGATAAAGGTTTGTTGTTGTTGTTGTTGTGGAAGGTGAATATTTCCTCTGCCTCCAGATGTTGTATTGGAGATTTTATTCTGGTTTGGACCGCTGCCAATTTATTCTGCATCTATTCTGGTGATGATGACCATTCGTAGCAAAGGCTCAACCTACTGCTTTGGAGTAGTTATCAACTATATTGCTCCTCAGTTGATGACCTGTATTAACAGATGTCTAGCGTTCTCTAGATGTGTTCATTTTTGCATTATTTTGCTAAGTCTTCCTCTGTTTTTTGTCAATAAATAGTAATTGTTAGCTCTTGATTTGCAATGGTCTTCGTTGCACATTCAGTGTTTTAAAAAAGTATATCTTCATTAGATACTTGTCAATGTTTGCTACTACCTACTGATCCATTATGAAAACATCATGAGCAACTTATAGTTTCCTAGAAAGCTTATATTTTTTCTCACCATAGATTTGAACATGCTCTCAAAATTATTATGAGAATCCAATTTTTTTTTATTTTATAACTTTTTGTATCCCATGAGTGTTTCATCATCATTCTCTTTCTTAAACATTGTGGCAGGGGTCAACAATTGATTTCAGTGATGAACAATCATGCATTCATATCTTCATAGAATTAGATTATGTAGAGAAACAAAGCAGGCATCTAGATTCTAGTGTTTATCATCATGCTAGACCTTTTTTGCATTTATTTTCTCAAGGAATGCCGATTATTCCAAAGTATTCTATTCCTAATAAGGATATTTTTGTAACCTACCTTTCTTATTTATTGTTACTTCTTAATGTGATGTAATTTTAGAACAGCTTTAAAGCAATATAACCTTCACTCTTTTCTATGCTATCATGATACTCATTATATTCTAACCATTCAATAATTTTGCAGAGAATTTTGGTTATGAAAATGGATTTATCGTAATTGACAATGGAAGCAAATTCTTCGCAATGAGACATGGGAAACGTGTTCCAAAACTTAATAGGCCCCCGGACCAACGCCGTGCTTTGATACGTGGCCTCACAACTCAGTTGCTGAAGCACGGTAGGATTAAGACTACGAGAGCACGAGCAAGTGCTATAAGGAAGTATGTCGATAAAATGATTACGTTGGCGAAGGATGGATCTCTTCATAAGAGAAGGCAGGCTCTTGGTTTCATCTATGAAAAGCAGATTGTGCATGCTCTCTTTGCAGAGGTACAAGATAGATATGGTGAGAGAAATGGAGGATACACTAGGATTATCAGAACCTTACCACGGAGAGGCGACAATGCACCAATGGCATACATAGAGCTCGTCTAGGTAAAAGGCCACTCAAACTTATTGAAAGCCTTTTAACCTTTGCAGCTTTTATTGTAACCATCAAGCATATTTTGGCTAAAAATGAGAGTTGTTCTTAGGCTTCATTCTATGTTTTTAATAATCTGTCACCTGTGCTTATAGAATTGGAATGCACATGTAATTTCTCTCTTATATTTATTTGCAATTAACAAATTTGCTGGTTTCTTATTATCTTTTTTATTTATGCTAGCTAAGTAAAGATGGCACTATTTTTTTTTTTATGTTGTTATTAGTGCAGAGTGTATCTTGTCAGCTGATGCTAATTGAATTTGACATGATTCACTATGCGATATATATGCAATTTTAATATAGGTTTAGAAAGTGAGTAACAAACAAAGCCAATGATTCATATCTACATAACATTCCTATTTGCATGGTTACATTTAACTCCTTTTTAATTGATTTCCTTCTCATGCCAAATAAGAAGCTTTGTTTAACCAGTTACAATGCATATTTTTGTGTTTATCTTAGTGCATTAAAAAGGAACACACAAGTTTCTCTTAAGATAACTCTTCAGTAGTTCTGGAAAATTAAATAACAAAAAAGAGCATTTACACACATACCAAAACCTTAAAACATTCATATTTACATTCATTCCACTGAAATCTTTAACATCACATCAAAAATACCACCATCACTACATTTTTAAAAGTAAAATACACCATTTCATGCATAGGTTTATGACACCAAGGTATTGTAAGTGTAAATATCAAACTTTAGGTGTTGGGTATGTAAATACATAAGAATTGCATGGTAGGTTTGTAAATTTCCCAACCAAAAAATTGGTAACAGCTGCCACCTAGCCTTAAACTGGACGGAGAGTTGCTTTCAACTCTTCTTCATTCAATTGCTCAGACATTCTATTTAATTAGTCTTTTTATTTTTCAGCTGTTACCACCACACAATTTTTTTTCAGCTGTTAAATATTTCATACTGAGTACCCTTGTAAGCTCTTTAAGAGCTGACAAAATTTCTAAGCTCTTACAGAACCTGTTACAGAACAAAATGCAGGCATTTCCTGGGTCTGTATTTATTTATTGCAGTGTACCAGATAGCATCAGATGGCATAAATTATAATGCATTGGATTATTGTGCATGAAATTTGTAATCTGCAATTCTAACCCTATACGTGATTTAGTACAAGCCATTAATGCTGGTTGGAGCCTTTTTATTTTGTTTTTTCCTGGATAAGATCAGTCATTAATATGAATGGTAAGCGGATTGCCAGTGAAAATATGAACTTGCTTCCATATATGCCATTTTAGATTCATGTTATAGTTGTTAAGTCAAGGTTGGCTACATGTTCAATTTTGTTGGGATGAATACACATGCTCACCTGCTTGCCTATACATGTCGTTAAAATGTAATTGCGTCTTGCACACAAGAATGGGATCTTTCTTTATCAGGGTACAGAGAAGGATTTTATTTCTCATAGCAAGAGTTCAAGAAAATGTTATAGAAGCTAACTCAGGTAAGGAAGCGGATAAGACATCTTGGGGTCCGGGTTTTTAATGCACATATGTAATGAGATGCAAAAAAAATCCAACATTTATACTAAATTTTATAAATTAAAATTCTTAATCATTGCATTTATTTGTTAATTTTGATAAAAATCGATGTACAAGTAAGCTTGATACAAATGTCAATTTAATAGATACTAAAAACACCACAGAGAGATTCAAATCTCTGCAGGTCTTCTAACTTTTTGAAAATCATACAATCATAAAGAAGAAATTATATTTAAAGAAATTTAATCATACCTGTGAAGCAATAGCTAAATTTAAGTGAAAAGCAATAAAGTGCGAGAGAAATCACCATATTGATCATCTGGATTGTTGAATGAGTTTATCTTTAAAGAAAATATTAGTCTCTCACTTTATCAAGGAGTAGGCTATCAAAGTTAAAGGAATGGTACATGCAACTAGAACTTTTTTCAAATTTAATTTTATTTTTTTTCTTGATCTTGAAAATTAGAATGAGAAGTGAGGAGAACAGAATATTGTTGATAAATCAGAAATGGACTGCTTCTATCCACAGATTTCTGAATTGCTGTAGTTGAAATGTTGTTGTTCAAGAATTATTGTAAATGAAAAGTTGCTAATGGGGTATTGGACTGTTATAGATGGAAAGATTTTGGTTGAGAATTCAAGATTATTTCGTCTTCTCCCTCAAGCTGGATTTTGTATATTGATTATGCCTAGTTTGTAGACTAGGTTATTAAACTCATAATGAGTAAAACCTTAGTGTTGTAATGTTCGAATATAATTAGGTTAGTTTTTTTTATTATTATTATGGATATGATCAGTGTATTTATTCCGATCATGGTAAACATGATTATTTATTTATTTAGTAGTTTGTCGTCATAATCTTTCTTGCTTCGGATTGCATTGAACCCGTTGTGTTTAGCTGGTTTTTTAATGTCACAAATACTTTTTATTTTTAAATACTTTTCATCATTTTATTCTTTGTATCCTTGACCATTGTATTGTGATTTAAATAGCTAAAATTTTATTGCCATTGAATGCATTATATGTTTGTTAAAAATTTTTGCGTAATGTTGTTTATTTTTGGTTAATTAAATGACTATTGTATACAACTATGTTATGTATATCTTATATATAAGTCGTGCACCTTAGTAATATCATTGCTCGCTTTTCATTTTATGCATTAAAACAAAAAATTAACTTTTGCACATCACATTGCACTTAGTGGTTTGAAAACTCTTTGGATTTATTTTCATAAATGACATGGTTAATGTATGGTGGTATTGTATGATATTAGATATTTATCAAATATTTCCTTACTAAATGTGAATGCTATAAATACTACATACGAGTTTCACATTACTCAATATTCAATATTGGCATAGTTAAATAATATTTTTAAAATATCATATCTAAAGTATTGTATGTGCAACTACTCAAGTAGGAACCTAAACTATTTATGGTTGTAATATTTTCATATTAGTATTTGAAGATATTCTCTTTTATCGGATTATTCGTTACTATAATCCTCTCTTATACATAGGGATGTATATGCTTTGTATTAGGAATATAATTCAATAAAGATATAGTCATCTCTGGTTTCTCCTTTCTATTATGATATTATACCATTCTTAGCCCTTTCTCAACTTATCTTTTACAATCTCTTATACATTTAACAACATTGTTTTCAGATTATAAAATTTGAGTCTATGATCTCCACCGCAATTTTTCTCATTATGATGAACTAGATCTATCAATGTCCAAACCTCACAGTGTATTGACTCATATAGTGACCTCTTATCCTCGGATTTACTTGGTTCTATAATATACTAATGTTCTCCATTGGTAATTGTATTGGTTGGCTTTTTTGTATTTATATTTACCTCTTCATTCATGCTCTCTATTGATACTCCTTGTCCATATTTACCATTTATATCTTTATCAACACTATCTATACTTTTCAATGAAGCTCCATTGATATCGCTTTGCTGACATTTTCTGTCAACATTCTTTATCAATACTCTTTGTTACTCTTTATTGACAACTTTGTTTGAGGATATTATTCATGTCATCTTTATTACAAAATCTGATTTACATTACTTTCTTTTTCATAGATCAGTTACCCTTCTCCTGCAGTGCTCACAACCTCTAGTTAACACATTCTTGGACTACTTTATCTCTAGTCACAACTGTTTCCAAACAGATGTTGACATCTTCCATATTATCTTGAGTTTTTGGAGTGTTATCATATCTGAATTGTCATCTTCTAACCATTTAGAATAGCAATGTACACTATTTTTTTGTTATTGCTTCATTATTGAGGTGTTCTTCTTTATTATACGTTGATTTGTTGTTCTTATTGAGAGGTTTGATGGAGAAGTACAGAGAGAGCAAGAAGGATCTACTTATAGTTTTTATTGATTATAAGGTTCCAATAGAAGTCTTTGGAGAGTTCTTGAAAAGGAATGTGTTGATATGACTTATATTCAATTCATTAAAGATATGCATACTAGAGTTGTTACATGTGTTCAAACAAAAGGAGGATTGACCAATTATTTTCCTAATTCAGTTGGATTACATCATGAATCGTCCTTAAGAACATATCTTTATGCTTTAGTTTTGGATGCTCTTACTGGACATTTACATGAGAATATGCCTTTGTTTATGATTTTCATTGATGATATTCTTCTTGTGGATAAGACTAGAGAAAGAGTACAGAAAAAAATTGAATTATGGAGGTTTGCATTAGAGTCTAAAGCCCTTCATTTGAGTAGATCTAAAGCTGAATACATGGAATGTAATTTTGGTAGTAGATCTAGTAACAGAGTTGTAACAATAAGTGATCAAAAGTTTAAAAGGTTGAACGTTTTAAATATCTTGAATCTATTATTCAAAGTGATGGTGATTTACATGGTAATGTTATTGGTAGAATTTAAGTTGGATGGTTGAAGTGGAGGAATGCATCAGGCCTTTTGTGTGATAGAAAAGTACAACTTAGACTTAAAAGAAAAATTTTATAAGATAGTCTGTGAGACTTGCAATGTTTTATGGTGCATAATGTTGACCTTTAAAAGAGAAGTATAAAACTAAGTTAAGTGTTGCTGAGATGAGAATGCTTAGGTGGTTGAGTAACTTGACACTTACAGAAAAAATACGAAACGAATGTATCCATCAAAGGGCAGGCGTAGCTCTAGTGGCATACACGATTAGATATAGTCGTCTTAGATAGTTTGGTTACATTAATCATCGACCATCTGATTATTAAGTTAGGAGAATAAATGCTTTATATTCGACTTATGTTCAGAAAGGTAGAGGCAGACCTAAAAAGACTTGGGCTTGTTGTATAAAAAATGATCTTATTTTATTAGAATTAAATGAAAATATGACACTTAATAGGACACAATGGAGGAAAATGATTTATGTAATCGACCCCAATTAGTGGGATAAAGGCTTGTTTTTGATGTTTTTTTTTTCTCTTGCCAATATTTTCCTATTTCTGTCTATTTACATCAAGGATCGGTTTTAAGCTCATATCTTTTTGCTTTAGTTATGGTCTTACTAGACAGTTATAGGAGGATGTACCTTGTTCTATGTTTTTTGCTGATGATATCCTTCCAAAGATAAGGAGAGAGAAAAAGCTTAGGAAAAACTTGAATTATAGAGGTCTACCTTGGAGTTTAAAGGCCTTCGTTTGAGTAGAACTAAAACTTAATACGTGAAATGTAATTTTAGTAGTAGTAGCTCTAGGGACAAAAATGTAACTTTAGATGATCAAATTATTAAAAGGTGTGAATGCTTCAGAAATCCCGTGTCTATTGTTCAAAGTGATGGTGATATTGATGGGGATGTTATTAGTATAATTCAATTTGGTGGTTGAAGTGGAGGAATGCTTCGGGCCTATTGTGTGATAGAAAAGTACCGCTTAGACTGAAAGGAAAATTTTATAAGCTTGTGGTGAGACCTGCAATGCTATATGGCGTTGAATGTTGGCCTTTAAAAGAGAAGCATAAAATTAATTTAAGTGTTGCCGAGATGAGAATGATTAAGTTGGCCTTTAAAAGAGAAGCATAATAATAAGTTAAGTGTTGCCGAGATGAGAATGATTAGTATGAATGTGGGCCTTTAAAAGAGAAGCATAATAATAAGTTAAGTGTTGCCGAGATGAGATGATTAGGTGGGAGGGCTTTACACTTAGAGACAAAATGCGAAATGAATATATCTGTGATAGGGTTGGTGTAGCTCCAGTAACAGATAAAATTAGATAGAATCGTCTTAAATTACTTGTTCACATTAAACATCGACCATCTGATGATCCGATTAGAAGAGTAGATGTTTTAGATATAACTTATGTTAAGAAAGACAGGGGTAGACCTAAGATGACTTAGGCATATTGTATAAAAAATTATCTTAATTTATTAAAATTAAATGAAAATATGACACTAAATAAGACGCAATGGAGAAAAAGGATTTATGTAGCCAACCTCACTTAGTGGGATAAAGGTTTTGTTGTTGTTGTTTTTCTCTTGCCATTACATTGGCACAAATATGCTTATGCTAGGAAGGCAATTCATTGTAAAGATGTAGTCTTTTTGAATCATTTACCTTCAAGCACCTTTACATAAACACAATATGATCACTCATTAGGACTGTAATACATTCTAGTAAATACTATGGCATTATTAATTATGTGTGGATTAAGAAAAAATTGAACCCTGATGGGTTGGAAGTTTGGTTAGTTGACTTCTTAATGCTAAAGCTCTGTGCTCTTTTCTCTCAGCTTCTCTTTTTGGAATAATGCACCTAGCTTTATGATAGTGCCTCACTCATAATGCATTCCTACTAACATGAGGGGAAAGTTCTGTTGCTAGTCACTTTCCAAAAGGAGTCTTTCACTGTTATTAAATTTTTATCATAATCTTTGGAAATCTAGGCAATGAAAGCGGAAAATACACAAAATTTATTATTTTTTGTGAAACTAAATTAACATATATTGCCTAGTATAGATAGAAAGTTGTCCATTTTGGATGAACTAAGGCAATTTTTTTACAGTTGTTAAATTGCAGCGTCTGACATTCATGTCAAGGTTATCTATGTCATATTGGTGCACCCATGAGCTTCCAGATGTTATCTGCATTATGTGCATGGGCGTCATGAACTCTTCCTGGTTTATCAGAATTTTTTCAATATCTTCTTAAGTCTGAATGATATTAAGATCACCCTCTCCATCTTTAATCCCATTTTTAAGCCAATTATTAGTGTCGTTCTACAGGTTTCTGCAGCAATATTTTCATCGTTCCCAATAAAATGCTTATCTTTAACACCAACTACCATGGAGTAAATGCCAGCTATCATTACATCCTATTATATCAATCTTTCTTTTAAGCTACAGAAAGTGGATATTGCACTTGTGGGACATGAGACTTTACAGAAGGTGGATACAGCACTTACACAGCCCAGGTCAAATGAAACCTCCACTAATTGTCCTAAAGCCATCCAGAAGAGAAATGTAATGTTCCAATTCCATATTAGATAAATTTTTAAAGGAGCACTTACAATGCATACAATCCAATTCTTATGTTTTAACATATCTAACACCTAAACTTTGCATTTTTCCATTTAAACTGCCCAAATATTTCATATCACATTAAAAATATCACCATTTTAACTTTAAGAAGTGAAATACACCATTTAATGCATAGCTAAGTTGATGCAGGTAATAACTGAACTTTAGGTGTTAAATGTGTAAATTGATAGGAATTGACTGGTATGTATATAAATCTTCCATTTTTAAAATAGAAAATTTGTATCAGATGAATTCATAGGCAGGAAACTGGTAAACTTGGCCGCTTGGTTGTTTTGTTGGTGGTAGGCCCTGGAGTTGAAGCACAAAGCATACTTATTGGGAATTTGACTATTAAGAGATAAAGTGTAACTTTTTGGAATCAGGAGGCAATACTTTTTGCAGCAATTTTTGGTTGCTTACACAGTTTGGTCGTGTTTTGGAAGTATTTGATTTTTAATTCAGCAAATTATCTGCTCTAAGCTAGCTCCCTCTTTCTGCAGATGTAATTGGTAGAGCAGATATTATTTAATCAAATAGAAGTCAACTAAATAAAATATAACACTATTGGATTGATTTTGGAGAGCACAAACATTATAATAAAGTTTGATGAGTCTCATCTCGTTCATTCTGCTAGTAATTTACGATTATGTATTATTTTATCCCTCTTGTTCAAGACTCCTATTGAAATTATTGTAGTGGCTGCCATTGATTGGGTTAGCTTTAAAGCCGATTGTAATCTATTGTTTCATTCTTAGTGCTGGCGGAGAAGTTGGTGTGTTATCTGCCAGTTGTAACAAACATTCCCTTTTTGTAGAGAAATTGCT